>JAYKAV010002822.1:5693431-5847636 GCA_035582835.1 Phoebastria nigripes | reverse complement strand
AAAAAAAAAAAAAAAAAAAAAAAAAAAAAAGATGAGAACTAAGTGTTGGTATGGAATGTAAGAATTACTTCAAGAGGTCATCTTATCCAACTCCAGTGCTCAGACCAAATTACATGTATGTAGACCATCTTGGACAGATGACATAACAGCAGGGTCTTAAACTTCTAATGAAAGATTTCACAACACAAACAAGTTTTCTATTCAGATTCTTCAGTCGGCACTAACAGCAGAAACTCTGTCCTAAAGCCTACGTGAATATTTTGTTAAGGTTTATTTCTTAGTGACAGCCGTTAACATACTATGAGACTATCAGAAATCCATACTTCAGTCTCTTCAGACTAAGCAAACCCGCTGTTTTCCAACTTCCCTATGAGATTTATTCKAAATCTGTCATTTTTACTGTTCTTCACTGATCCTCTGTGGTGTATCTGTCCACACCTCTGTCTGATGTYCAAACCTGGCTTGCAATGCTAGGTGAAACCTCGCCAGGACAGACAAGAGGGCAGAAAATCAGCTGGTTCTGTTAATAAATTTCAGAATGAGTTGCCTTTCTGCAACAGTTACATTTTTTTGGTTTGTGGTTCACCTTACTGAAAAGCTAAACAAGGCAAGCCTTGTTTTTTYCCCCGATTATCTTCATTTTATGGTACAGGGAAGGAAAGTGACTTGGCAAATGCTACCCAGCGTATACTYAGGAGAATGAGAAAATGAATTCTTGTTTCCTGATGAAAGTATGGAGAATAATTTGTTGTTTACACTGTTGCATTCCTGTATTCTTTTAAAAGCTGTTTTGAGTCAGCCTGATATGAGAGTGTGGTAAAATTTCAGTGACTCAAAAATACACATTTTCATTGGAGATATGGAATCAATTATTTAATCTACATAGAAACATTTTACTTTAGATTAGAGAGAGTTAATTTTTTAAAAGAAAAATTCAAAAGCATTACCTAGTCTAGACCTTCTTTAAAAACTCAGTTATTTTATTTGGATTTGAAAAATTAATGTTCAAGTATCCTGTCCTAATCTCGGTTAACACAAAGCACTTAATTAAAAAACTGCTGAAATTTAATATTTAGTTCTGACACTTGTAATTTTGTCCTGAATCTGAATAAGTCAATGAAACAGTAAAGCTGAGAAAATATTTGTCATGCAGTGTGTGGTTTTTTGCTAGAAGAAAGGTCCACCAGACAGTACTTTTGAGGCCTAAAGTGTCATTTTAAACAAAGGGCGGAGGCATATGTTGTGTGGCAAGCACAGCAATTCCACTATCTTTCCTGCTGCAGAAGTGCTCAGTACCCTGCACGCTCTCTTATAAATAACTGAGAAATTGGAGATCAAAGCAGGTTAGATATTTCATGTCCATTCTCTTCTCTAGCCCACACATCCAATTTGCTCTGGAGCATTTATGTTGCTATGTTGATAAGTAATAGTATTCTTGAAAGCAAATACAGGTAAATAATCAGCTATTGCTGATTGGGATGATGCAGAACTTGTTCAGTTCATATAAATGAAGCAAATGAGGTTTCTGGGTTTTTTAACCAGTGTATGATGTGGAGAAGAACCCTGTACAGCAGCGTATGAGAACTGAGCAAAGAGGTGGTGTTTGGAGAAACATGGTGGTTAGAAGCTGGCGTAGCAGGCTTTCTTTTCTCTTTCTTTCTTTACTTTTTTTCTAGATAACAATTGAATAACAAAAACACACACTATAACCTGTATGCCAKGCACAATTCTCAAATGACAGTAATGGAACCCATGTCTGGGTACTTGAACCCRCTGGTGGAGCAGTTGTGGGCTGTGCTGAGCAAGGTTCGGCACTGCTGGGATCCCCTGCTGCCTTTTGGGGAGGGTGAAAAACCTGATCGATCTTCCCCAAACAAGCAAGCCATGAGTGACTCTGGAAGCAGGGGAGATCCTACCTATGCAAGTCAAAATGTTGCTGAGGGTATGTTGGTGGTGTCTTGCCTGCTGCTTCTCTCAAGACATCCTAGAAAATGGCCTCCAGGCTTGCTGTAGTCCACTGACTCCTGCAGGTATCAGTCAACAGAGGGGATTGTACAAAACAGCCTTGTTTGTGTTGCAGCCTGTGAATGACAGTCTTGTCAAAACTTCTTGGACACGCTTGCTGACTTGAAGGGATTAATGCTTCAGTTTCCTATGTTGAAAACAGCTGTGCTTGTTGTTATCAACTGGTTTTATTGTAATTAATATTTGATGCTTTGTTCAAATGTTAACACTGGATGCCTTGCATCTGTTGTAGGTGATCACATTGCTGTAAGCAGCTGCTATAAGCAAAAGGGTCTTTCAGATCAGTTACTGACAGTGTTTAGGGATGTGACTAATTTAACAAAACAAAACAACTCCCCTGTTTGTTGAATGTTTATTGGAATAATAAACACGCTATTTTGTTGATTTTTATTTATTCTTAGGAAGTATAATGTTAGCATTACTAGCAAGTATAAGTCTAGCAACAAAAGCAGGCAACAACATTTTTAAGGAATGATAATATCTAAGGCTTTGAGCATCTTGTTTTGACTTTCAGAAAGTTGTCTCATGGTATAATCTAGGTGGTTATATGGCAATTCATTCCATATAAGAAAGAATGTTGCTTTAAGATGGGGCCACCCCCCCACCTCCCCAAACCATTTCTGTAAGGCAGGCTTTTCCAGCACTTGAGTAGAATAGGACTTAAGTCAGTGCTTTTTTCCATTATTAATATTTGGGTTATCCAAGAAGTGTGGACCAAATGCAAACACAAATCCTCTGTGAATCAACAGCTTTTTGGGCCTGTGATACTGGAATCAGCACTTTGAAACAAGGCGGTAGTCCGTGTTCCAACAAATCTATGTTTTAAAGCATAAAACGAACTAACTATTAAAGGGAACGCAAGGGGAGAATGGGAGAACAATAGGCGGTGTTATAGTACGATAAGTCTAATAATTATTTTGCCTTTTTTAAGTATCATGGGGAAAAAAGTCCAGGAAGTGTTCTGATTTTTGTTTGGGATACTTTGTAGTAGCAGATAGGCTCTTCATTTTACTACTTTAACAGTTAGGTGTTTTACTGTTTTGGTAGTGACTTTAATTTCAGCAGTTGTCTCAGTCTAGGCAGTGAAACAGCAGTCTGAAAGGTAAGTTTTGCAGCTCTTATGTAATCAGTGTGCTTCCGAAAGGAATAAGTCATTAAACTTGTTTTTAACCAATAAAAGGGCATGCCATATAAAACATTACAGCAGGTGTGTACTGTGTGGGTGACCCCATGGCTGCATTTTCTGTTCTACAGTTGGTAGATGCTACATGAGAAAATGGACTGGAGTTTGCCATAGCTTGATCCCATAGACAGGACTGTCCTTTTGCTCTTAGAGGAATTTCTTGTCTTAAAAAGTTGGTAGTAAGGAGAGAGGGTTCACAGTGTGCTCTCTCTGACAGAGGCTTTGACAATAACTGTAAGTGATTTGAGTAAGCTTTTGAGAGAACTGGGTCCTGTAAGAGCAAAGCTGATGAATTTCAGTACTGCTTTGGGAGCAGCTGGGGCTGCAGGAGAGGCTCTCTGCCCTCCCACAGTCTTTGCAGCAAAAACATTCTTTCTAAACTTTCAAAGTGTGGTAACATCTCTGAGTAGAAATGGATATTCATTCATGCTATGTTGGCAGGTTTAATGAACTGAGCAAGTGAATCTGGTGGGGAGTTGAGAAATGAATGAGCTGAGCTATTTGAAAATCTCCTTTTAAATTAACTCAGTTCTAACAAATCTATAAAAAGGCCATTACACTTCAGCTGGGAAGTATATGTGCCAGTTCATTAATAACCTGTGACACTGAGCTAGCAATTGAGGCCCCCGCGGTGCCTGGGAGTATGATGTACAACCATTGCTTCCCAGTAATTTCAGATATGGCTTCTCTTGGCCATGTGTCCCTGTAGCAGGACCAACTGCGAGTTGGTCATTTACTGTGACTCGGCTAYTACCAACCAAGTGGATTGGGCTCTGCTACTTGGTATCATGAGGATAAGAGAAAAAAAAAAATGCCTGTATGAAGGATTTTTTTTTTCCCCAAAACGTTGTTTGATGTTTTGTTGTTGGATGGGCAGCAGACACACTTCTCCAGTTTGAGTGGCTAAGGCAGTATCCTAGCAGTACCTAAGATGGGGTAGGTCTCCCAGCACCTTTTGTTTATGAAAACATAAATCAGAAGTGCAGTTGGTAAGGGAAGTCATTAAGTTATCTCCATAACTGTAAAGTCTTTTCTACTGAGCATCCTGTTTTTATGAGGTTGCTGGGATATGCAGTGACTCCTTAGCGAACTGCTGCCATCAGAATGAGAAATGAAAAAGATCATGTATCACCATGGCCTTTTCACCTATGTTCTTGCCATTGAGATGCTGTGGATAGAGACTAGAGTATAGAGGGTAAGAGAATCTAAGGAAGTCCAATGTTTAGAGAGCACTGGTTTGGGAGACCCGAGTTTAGTACCCTGCTCTGCCTCAGTCATCATTCTGACCCCAAGCCAGTTGCTTAGTCCTGTAAGGCCTCAGTTCTTTATTTGTGAAAGACAGCTAATAATGCCTGGAATTGAGGCTGAACACTAGAGATTGTGATATGCTCAGATACTGTCATAATGGGAACTACATCATGTCATAAGTCTATGAGATTTTATGTTGTATGAGTAAATGTGTTATGGCATGACAGTCAAATAACACACGAAGAAATATAACATCATACCAGTAACGGCTCATTTTAACAATGGTAGGCAATCTAGAATATGTATTTTTTTACTCTTTATTTGCTGCAAAGTGTTGTGGTTGTAAATGCAATCATGCCATTTTGCTCCCTATCTTCAACCATTTATAATTCTTTGTAAAGTTCACTGTGCAGATGAAAGCTTTCTACGCTTATGCCTTATMCAAGGGAAATTTGTACTAAATATTGAAAGTTTTTGAAAAAAAATCAGACTAAACACTGGAGACCAGAATAAGAATAAAAGCTTTCTTGTTACCAATATTCTTGTGAACTTTTTTGAATATCTGATGATGGCAAGAAATCATCCCTTATTTTAGAGAAGTTTCTTTGACTTTTCTGATTAAGCATTGGTAAGATTTGATAGTTATGACTTGTGAAAATGGTTCATAAAGTCAGTCCTCCCCTGCCTCCTGCCCCTCCTCCCCCAAGTGCCAACATAATAAGTGCCTCTGTCTATTCACTTTCGGGAAGACACCATCTACACGTGCTTATATGTAGCAAGTACTGAGGACACAGGTAAAAAAAGTCAGGTTCAGAGGTCTGCCATGTAAAATTTCTTGGAATTTCATTCTTAGATATGTTAAACGTTTGAAAATACTGTGGAGACATGATGAGTTGGTTATAGCTGGCTCAGCACCAAGTCCTTAGTATTTCAGATGTGTTTGAGAAAATGGTTTTAATGTAGGTAATTGGAAATGGAACAAAAATTACAAGGGGCTACAAACCTGCTTCTAAGTTATAGAAAAAAGATGTGAAACTTAAGAAATAAAATAATCTAAGGATGTTTTTCCTCATTGTTTTGGGTGATCTGCCAAAATCCAAGACTTAAGAGGGTGGTTTTGATTATGTGTAATGGGTGTGTTGTTTAAGTAATCGTGTGTGCTTTTAAAAAAACAAAACAAAACAAAAAACCAAAAAAAAACCCAAAACACAAACAAACAAAAAAACAAACAACAAAAAAAACCCAAACAAAAAMCAAAACCAAACTCCTGAAGTAATTTCCTTAAATGTAGTGAACACGGGCAACAGCAGGGCTGTTTTCTGCCCTTCTGCGCTGAAGTGTTCTACATCTCRTGCTCTAGGTTGTGTTATGTGCTCAGGAAGCTCTCTCTGTGCTCATGCTCGTAATCCCTGTTCCTTTCACTGATTCTCTGCATCCAGTGTATGCAGCCTGCAGCCAACATTAAGCACACTGCCTGTGTAATCGGTGAAAACCCTTATGCCATACTGCTAAATTCAGGTCTGTCTATTTAGCTTGGTGTTATGTCCTCACACTTTCTAGCTGTACTTTTTTTTTTTTTTTTAGCATAGGGGTTATTTAAATTTTACCATTGGACTCTCTAATGCTTGTCCCCTGACTTTCAGGACAGTGGTCTTTTTTTGAATCTTGGACCCTTATCCCTGTCAGCTGTACTGTCAGCACTAACTGCACTTGCTTTTGGGATGGAGCCTTCCTTGTCCTGTGACAGTTGCTGTCCCATAGCCCAGACTGCCCCCAGTGACATTCAGCAAGGTACTCCAAGGGTCCAGTAGGAACTAAGTAGGAGCAGAGGTATGTCCAGTTTCCTTCCCACCAGTCTGCTGCCTAAGATGCTTTCACCTAGAGCTGCTCTGGGTACAAAGGGAGGTGCTAAGATGAGAGAGAGAGCCCTGGCTAAACCTTCCAGTTCACCACTGTCTCCTTATGCTCTGCGAGGACTGGTTTCCTTCCCGTACGGAGGGTGGCATCTTCCTGAAGTTAAACCACTTAAGCACCTCTAAAAAGGTGGAATCAGGGGCTTCCTTCCCATTGCCCAAAGCATGTAGGCCTTTTGTGTCTAGCTCTTGAAGTAAAGCTTTGAAAAATCAGTGTTTTGGCTTTCTGTGTGGGAAAATCTGTGTGCGCCAATGTGGGTGCCTTGCTGATTAGCCCACTGGGTCAGACACCTCTCTGGAGCGAAGAGTCGGGCTGAAGGATGGTGGGAGGGAGGGCTTTGGCTCCATCAATCCCTTTCTGTGTGCAGCTCTCAGGAATGCTGAGAAATCATATGCAGCATTGTTCCCCCCAGCGTATTCTCATGTGCTTTGCCCAGCCTGGCTGTAAGCAATTCAAGTGACAGGCATCCAGCTCTCCCTTGGGAGGCAAAAAATAGTTCAACCATCACTGTAGGGAAGAGAATAAGATTCCAAGGAAATGAGGGGAATCTGCTTGAAAACAGTAGCAACATGAAGGGGCTCTTAGATGTTACTGTCAGGGGTTTACCAGTCTGAGCCAGAGGCAGACTTCGGCAGTTTTGTGCCTGCTGACAGTGGCATTGACTTAGAGCCTTACTATATGTTTCTATTTTACGTTGTAATTTGCTTTTGTTTTGATTCTGGATATCCAGTATTGGCATATGAATGGTAGAGAGAGGCTTTAGTATAGGAGAAACGCACAAGGGAGAGTGGGACTTGAATTCTTCTTTTGAAGCAAGGGGACTAGACTAATTGAGAGGCTTCTTAGGCAGCTGTTCAGGGGCCTGGAAAGGGTCCCTGAGCACACTGCTCGTGAGATGCTTTGTGAATTACTGCTTTTAAGCATCCTGGTTCCATGTTTATTAATACCAGATGTGTGTTGCTAGATCACCTGGCAGTATAAATGTGATCCTGATCCATAGGACCAATTCATCGGTGTTTATATTGGATTAGGTAGAGCACATAGTAGGGTTTTATGCTGACACTTTATGCCTTGTATTGCCTGTGGGAGCATACTGTGCCTGATCCAACATAAAATCTTCAAGAGAAGTTTACCCTTTTGTAACATTTTAGTAACTCTGAACATGGCAGACAGAATTGGCATCCTTGTTTTGCACTGTGCAGCTGGGGTGTTTTCTGACATAATGGAAAATGCCTTAAAACTTGCTTTACTGTCTCACAGGACAGCAGCCTTGTGAGTCTGTTGGCATCACCCACTCCAGTCCCCCACAACTCTGTATCCTCTTGACTATACACTACCAAGCCACCCATGTGAATTCACGGTCATCTTAATTAACCAGGTCATTCCTCTCACTCACAGCATCCCAATAATTTATCCATACTGAGTTGTTCAACCTGTCAGAGACCCAAGCTGGTGTTACTGGCAGACTTGGCTAGTCCAGGGAGGGCTTAAGAATTGTTCTCTTTTGTTTCTCTGATGCTGTAGCTGTGGTTGGTAGTGTAGAATTGAGCAATGAACATTTGAATAGAGGAATACAAATAAACCTTTGGAAGTTTGTGGTTTCTGCTGAACAAGTAAAGTGTACTCTGATTTCATGACTTTGAAGCTGATTTACGCACCTCTCATCTCCTGCTCTCAATGCTCCTTTCTGAATTATCTAAAACAGGAGGAATATCATACTTGAAGAAACCTCTGTGGCAGTAGCCTTTCTCTGACAGTGGCTAAAACAAAGCATGATCAAGGCCTGTTTTCACTGACAGTTCCGTTTCCCTGGACAGAATCCTTGCTGAGCCGTTAATTATCAAATTATCTAAGTCTGTTGTTTTCTTTTTCTGACAATGCAGCAGTTGCTAGACTTGATCTGACCCAAAGTCTGGTATTCTGTCTCTGACAGTGGCTAGCACCAGATGTCTCTGAAGTGACTGGGCTCTGCAGCAGCAGGTGGGAGCTAATCTACTCCTACACTAGGTTTTATCATGTCTTTAACAGCTACGGATAACTTAAGCTCTGGAAAAGATGTTTCAGTATTTCTGCCAAATGTCTGTTGTTATAGTGAAGTGATCATTCTGGACAGTCTTGCTAGCACTAGGAATGTACCATACCTTTGAATCATAAATTTTGTGGAGTTTTCTTTAGTCTTTTTTCCTTTTCTTTTTAGTTTGGTGCCTGAAAAGATCTGTTGCCCTTATGTGGTGGCACAAGGGGAACACTGCTCCTGTTTACTGAACTGTCAGTTCTTCCACTGGCCCTTCCTAGGTCCTCAGGGAAGTTGTTAACTTTTTTTTTTCTTTTGAAAGAGCAGTTTTCTTCTTTATTGAAGCCAGTTCAGCTGCAGTGATGGTAAAAGTGCTGCTTGCTATCTACTACTCTTGGAGGCTGCTCTGCTGAACAGTGTTAACCTGTTGTTGCCTAGATGTAGCCTGGCCACTTGTGGAAGTATAGGCGACTTTATCTCCTCTGGTCTTTTGTTAGCTGGAGTTCAGTAAAAATAGCTCCATTTCTGTAAATGTATTGTCTGTATTTTACAGAAAGGAAAACTGAGCCAGAGACCAAGAATGTAATTTGGTCAGCTGGGATTTGAGCCAGGGAGTGTGGTATCTCAGGTCCACTAATGGGCACTACTTCTTCAAAGAAAAGTCTGTTTTTGAGACCTTGATCTGTTAGTTCAGCTAAATACGAAGTGTTGGATGATCTGAGAATCACCAAGTCTAAGAATGGAGTAGCCTCACTAACACTGAGCACCACCCAAATGTCATCACCTAGTGTAGTTCAGATTCAGGTCCCAGCAGGACCTATTTTGTTGCAAATTTTAACTGGGGTGATTACCCTACAACTGCTGATAAATTTCCTGGCACAGGTAGCTGGAACAATAACTTGGATTTCCAGAGCTGCATTGCTTGAAGAGACCTCCTGCAACAGCTGTAAATCTGCAGTTGTTGAGTGCTCCATTATTCAGAGCAACATAAAGGTAGAAAATAAATGATGCTGCACGTTACTACAGTGTTCAGGAATAATTCAGCTGGAGTACAGGTCTAATCTATTCTCATTTTACAAGTTGTTGAGACACTGAGCAGTTAAGGGACTGACCTTCAGAAATGCCGTTCAGAACACCCACTGAAGTCAGTGGGAGACAGGAGGACATGGCAGCTCTGAAAAGCAAGACCTAAGTGACACGCTCAAAGTTGTGTGACATGCCCTTGGCAGACTGTGGGAGAAAACTTGGGCTTCCTGTCTCCCAGCATAGACCAACATTCAGTAGTCTGTCCAGAAAAATATGTGCTTAAATGCAATGCTGATAGATGTCTTAACCTTATGCTTTGCTGGGTGACAATGCAGGTTTGTTTCCGTCTGTTCAGTTGTGGAAGGAATGCAGAGCCCCCAGAGGAAAGAGGAATCAATGAAGACTTATGTAGACTAATCTAAACAAGTCTCTCTGCTGTCTTCGAGAATCAAAAGGTGCACAGACTGTTCATTCACAGGGTGAATGTGTGGGATAAGTTTTGATTAAATGAAATATACTGAGACAATTCTCCTTAAATAGCAGCAATGTTCCAGGGGTCTTGGTGTCCTTTTGTCCTGGAACACTGGGAAAGTTTTTGCATTGAAGTGAAAACCTCCTGAAATAATTTGCTTTTGTCCGGTTTTTAATTTCCTTCATACTGTGCATAAAAATCCTTTCTGGGTTAAGGTGTAACGTGGCTCTGAGGAGTGATGGTTTAATACAACAGGGTAGGTGGCAGTCCCTGAAGCTAATGCCACTGAGTGAGCTCAATAAGGCATTTAAATACAGCTGAAGAACAGATCCAGGGGCTTGTAGCACAGTGGTTTTTACTCCACCTCTTTCCTTTTAGCTTCTTTCAATCTAATTGCATCAGTCCAGGTTTGGAACTGAGCAGAACTGGTGTGCAGGGCATGAAATGATCTGTGCATGTGGCTTCTTGACAAAACCTGTGCTGCTGTTAGCCATCCAGGTAAGCCATAGAACATTGTGATGCCGTATTTATAATCCCAGGAGGTAGAGTTTACTGGTCCAAACCTGCGTCATTTAGTAGCACAATAGACAAGATCTATCCTCTGTCAGTCTTAAGTGAAAGCCATTTTTAAGGCAGCAGTTGCCAGCTATTACTGCTTGGTTCCCAGTGAGACAGCGTGGCTTGATGATGGGTTGCGAGGGCATGCCAGTCTCAGCAGCCAGTGTGTGATCCGCAGGGGAGGGATTGATATTTTAGTGTTTATTTCCTAAAAGATATACCCTTTCAGCTGTGGTGTGGCTAGTGTTCGATACTGATTCTATAGTGAATACTCTTCATGTCAATAAATGTCATGGTCATCATCAAAGCCAGGGATATGAGGCCTGGTAATCTGGATTAAAAATAATCATAGAAAGGAGAATCTCTCTTAATGTGTGATTGGGTGGGGGGATGGAGGGAGGGATGATTTTCTTGTATAGGTTTCTCCTGAGGGGTAGTCAGTCAGTTCTGACATCCTTGTCCAGTGTCAGGATGTTGTGTCCAGACAGATCTCCAAGAGTAATAGTCCCAGTAGTTTTCTGTTCTGGCAGACCTGTTGTTCTGTTCCAAAACCTAATTGCTAATTTGAATCAATATGAACTAGATAATAGCTTTCAACTGAAGCATCCATCAAGGTCTACTCCTCAGGGAGTTTCATAATTACTACCACATGAGTGGACTTGATGTTTTGTGAGGTGTGTGCAGAGCTAGTCCTGGTTGCCATACAGAATTCAGCAGCCATGAGAACTTTCAGAAATGGCTAAATAATGCATTAAAATATGTTTTTGCCTTGTGTGCATTTCAGTGCTTTCTGCATCACTAGAAGAGGATTTGCCTCAGAAAATGCAGGGGAGGATATCCTCAGAAAAAGCAGGGGAGGCAACTTCTGCTTGTGGGTCTAGAAAAGGTCGTTTGTACAGGTTTGAACTGGAATGGAATTTGAATCCATGCAAATGAACTGGAAAGCCTGACACAGTAGTTGAGGTCCAGCTTAAGAATACGTTTCAGGGAGGATATATAAGTTTATATCATAACTTTGGCCATCGCAACCCTCAAATACAACCATACCTATGAAATTCCCCTGAGATATACTCATAGCTATTTAGTCTACACTGAGCATTACAGACATTAACACCACATCATCAGCAGCATCAGGTTTATATTTGCAAGCCAAATATTCTGGTTCATTTTGTGCAGTATGTCAAGAATGTCATAGAACCAGTTCATACCCTAAATAAGCCATGCAAATGGCTTTTCCTCTCACTACTACTGACATTTCTCTACCTACTGCAATACATGGGTGGCAGCTTCAAAGCAGTCATTCTGTTTCTAACATTCTTAATGTTAGAGAGCATCTCTATTTTTATGCTTTGGTTTGTCCAAAACAAAGGAAAAAGCTTCCTCATGTAACCTCTGCAAGCACAAACAGAGAATGTATAAAAGCATATGTGAAGTCTCTGATGCTCTCCTCATGTGGAGGAGGGTCTTCTCTGCAGGACAGTATAGCGAGGAAGATGGTGTGTTTGTTGGGAGGGTGGAATCCAAATCTTGCCCCACAGGTCCTTGCTCTTGGCAGAAGGTCAGATCTGATTGTCTTTAGAGCAAAAAAATCTTCATTGCCTTTCATGGTTTTGGAAGCATGGTTAGCATTAGTGTCGGAAAGTGCAGCTGCTCAAGGGACCTGTGTCTTCTGCTGCTTGGTCACTTCCATTGTCCCCTTTGCATTCTTTCTCCAGTGCATCAAATGCAACTTTCTATTTCTTTACTTCTTGTGCATAATTCAAGCTCTTTTGTCAAAGCTTTCAGCACCTCTGTTTTCTCATCTTGACATGATGAGCTCTCTTAAAAATAAGAGGAAAGTGAGGTGACTGAATATAATCCCTCCTCAGTGCTCTTCTGTTGTAATCATCACAAAATCTATTCTCTTTTCAGGTAAACTTTTTATTCTGCTCTTAGTATTAGGATAGAGCTCTGCGATCACTGGCTATCAAGTTAATGCATCTTAAACTTTCATCCTGAATGGAGGTATGATAACTTATGGATGAACCTCTATCTGGTAGAAATGCAAAGTAAAATGTGTAAGCTGAAGAATATGCAATCATGTGTTAATGCATCTCCCTTAAAAATGGAGACTTCTAGATAAGGGCTGGTAACTCCTGAAGATGTGCTGAGTTAGATGGTCTGACCATAACTTCAGTGTTTTCACCTAGTCGTCGTGTGTGCGCTGCAAGAGCTGCCTCTGTTCTGGTCTGTTTCTTTGAGGCAAAGACCTTCACTTTGGTTTTATAGTAATTGCTCAGTGATATGAGGGCACAGAGACATTACCCCAATGCAGATGAAAGTAATCATATCCATCTTTCCAGACTCATCTAAATGTGCAGGAAGTATTCCAAAAAAGTAGACACTGCTTTTGAATGGGCTCGCTATCCTTAGTGCTAATCTGTATTATTCCGGTTTGTTTGAAAGTCACTTTCAAGTAGGGAGCCTGTTTGGATTGCTTTGACTAGGGATAGTCTGTTTGGGTTTTTTTATCCTTTTAATGCTTTGTTTCCAGGCAAGCCAAGGTCAATAACAGTGATGCTCCTCTAGAACTGCTGCTTATTGAAATAAGGCACTGTTTAAGGAGAGTACATAAATTCTGTTCATCCAAAGTGTCCCCCTAGGATGGGGGTAGTTGAAGGGACAGCATAAGTTGTTTTGCACATAAAGCATCTTCAGCCCTTGGCAATACAGACAGTGTTGTAAAGGACTTTCAGAGCAAAGTCAGACTGGTGCCATGAGGTGGTGCTTGGTGTTGTGTGTCAGCCTGCTCACAGTGTGCTAATGTAGGTAGATTTTACACTGTCCCATTAGGGAAGAGGTGTGTTCCCTTGTGCTGCTAACTGCTAATCCACTTTGCCTTCACAGTTGGATTTCTGGAGGGGGGTGGAAAAACCCAACAAATTCTCAGTTCCTAAAAAAATTCTGGACACCTAAAATGTATGGACTGCTCTCACTTCATAGTTTCTCTAACTTCTTAATCAGTTATTGCATTTGGGTAATTTAAAGTGCCATGTGAGTACTAACTAACTGTCATTTTATTGATGTTATCCTAATGGACTGGCTGAATTGTGTATATGCAAATAGCTGTTGTCATGATTAATTGGACAGAACTGGTAGTGCTTCGTGACCAGAGGGATGAGACTGCTGATTTCTGGCAGTGATTTTTTTTTTTTTTTTTTTTTTTTTTCAGCATCCATGGTGAGGAGGTGGAAGTTGGGTGTTGAAACCCTAGTTCTTAGCTTGTTATTGCCTTGAAAAAGTTCAAATGCCTGGAGCCTATCATAGTGTTATGATCAAGATGGGTTGAATAGAATTTATTTAAAGTATTAATTGTTGAACTGCAAGTTGAAGCTCTATCTGTAGCCATTCTAGGAGGCAAACTTTCTTAGCAATGCTTGTCAATGGGTATGCATCCTCCTTCTGCTGTGTAGTTGATAGTGGGTTTGAGGGTAGATAGGACCAGCAGAGCATGCACCATTTGAAAGGGATGACTTTCCAGGTTTGCTCCAAATCCAGTGAGCCTTCATCAAAAGGACTCTCTGAGAACATAGATGTAGCATTACTTAAGGACCCTAGTTATTGCCTACAGCCCCATTATGCTTAGCACAGATGCCAAGGAAATATGTAGTTTATAAAGTAAATAGGAAATGACTGTGTAAGTAAATAAAAATTTTAAAATGCTGGAGAAAAATGGAGGAATGCTTCTGCAGGTCCTAGAATACTTTATGAACTCTGCTTAGAAGTTAAGGCTTTTAGCCCAAGTTAGGCCAAAAAGAAGTGTTGAAGAAAAGACGTGTGGGAAAGGATAAGTATGTTGTATATAGCAGTGAACTTTTCACCTCGGTATCCAAAACTGACTACAAGCTCTAGATCAAACTGGTTAAGCTAATCAGAGAATATAAAAATTATGCTAAAGGCTAGATCTAGTAAGTCCACAGTGACAAATTAGGAAGTCTTTATATGACAATGAAAGAAGGGCTCTGCCCTGATATGCTGTTCTGTGGTGTTAAATTTCTGTTTCCACTGAGGTTCCCTCCTGCACTGGTTTAAAATCTTCCTAGGCTTCAACTGTTATTTCTAACAAACTGGTTGCCTCTTAGTTTATACACGTGTTAGACAGGATACATGCAAATGTTCAGGTGTTGCTTGCTTACTATGTCGGGAGTCAGCAGCTGCAGCAGTACAGCTCTTCCTAGCATTGTGCTGGGCTTGTTTTCTGCATCCTTAAGGACAGTTCTTACCTTTCTGTAGGACCTAGATCTTCCTAGATATCTCTCATGACTGCCTGGGCTCGCAATTTCTGACCTTAAAGTAGAGTAGAATCAAAGTGTTTAATTTGCATGCAATTCTCATGCTCTTTACTTGTACTGAAGCTTTCCTACACACTGTGTGAGAATATAAGGTCTACTACTGTAATGATGTTCCAGTCTTATAGGGAGACCTCTAGATTAACAAATTGATTATTTAGTGCCTAAATATTAAATAAGGGAAGGAAAACATGAAGTAGTTATGCCTGTGGTATTCTGTTCTTGTCTACTTTATTTAATTATTTCAGTGAACCTTCATGGTTAAATCAAAATTCTGTATCCAGCTAATGGTCCTCATTGGGTTATTTACATTGGATTGCTTGCTTTCACTTTGATACTCATTTGAAAAACATTTTAAAGAAATTGAATGTTATAATATAGCTTTTTAGAAAAAAAAAAAGTTTACACATAGCATGAAGCCTGTAAACTGTGGACAGTAGAATAAAATTGTAATCAGAAGTAACATGTTGTTAGTTTGTTCTTGAGCATAAAAATGTGATACACTAAGACTAGACTATGTCTGGGATCTGGGGGATAAATTTTATTTTCAGTCTTTTGGCCTGACTCAACCATCTGTAGACTGTTTAAAGCTGCAGTCATTTAAAGATATGTCTGTCCCTGCAGTGATACCCTTGTTTCCTAATCCCAGTTCTCAAGGGCATGTTGGATTAGTTTGAATAATGAATGTGTCTAATTGAGGGGACTTGACATTGAATGTAGCTAATACAAAATAGGGTTGGAAACAGAGCGTGTGTAATGTAACCTTTGAGAGGACATACTAATTTTTCTTTTGAAATGTGTGTCATGAAAGACCATTATTACAGGTGTTGACATGCCATGGTTCTTAAAATTCCATTCTCTGAGACTTCATGGATGCTGAGGCTCGATTCGGTTCATGGATCGTTGTTTTCAATTGCTTGGCAACAGAGTGAGCAGGACTAATGGTTGTACTCTGGTCTGTTCTCTGCAGCTGCGTGCAGAGAATGGCCTTTAGTCCCTCTGTTTCCCACCTTCCTAACATCTTTACTCAGCTGCTGCTGTTTTTCTGTATAGGTAAAGCTCACTCCTGCTAAAGAGATGAAAGCTTACAAGAGGATGAGCTTTACATGATAGTGAGTACTGTTTACAACACAGTCACGATGGGGCAAATATGAGTATCAAAGGAGGTGGTTTAAACCATAGCTATAAAGAAGGGAGGTGATGTGGTGGCATCTCAGATTTCTGGTATCAGCACTTCGGCTGATGCAAGTGTCACTATTACAAATGAAAAGAGGAGGTTTTTTTCGTAACAGCTTTTGTTTTTTTTCTTCTGTGTTGACTCAGCAATGTGTGCTGGCTCATGCAGAAAGTTGTTTATTGAATGTATTGAAGGTTTTGCTTTTTTTTGAAGGAAAAAAGTGAGTCTCTTTTGCCACAAGAGGGAGAGCATGAGAAACTCCAGAGAGAGGAAACTGCACCGTGACAGTTCTGCTCATGTCTTCATTTTAGGCCCCACAAAGGGACAGGGAGATTTTTGGAGCTGAACTCCTCCTATCATTATGCCCATACTTATTGGAAAGCACAGATGCTAGAGATGGTTAAAATCTAGCTAAGCCTTGCCTAATCAGTGTTGCCTAGTGGTTCTTGCATGAATTGTGATTGTATTTCAGCTTGAGAGGTACATCACTAAGATTTTATGAATCAAACTTGCAGTCTAATTTATTCAGCAAGTCAGTCATAGTGCTGGAGCCGGGGCTTGGAGCCCAGGGAAGAAATAACATCAATAGTTAGAATTCATCATTGCTTGTGTCTGGTTGGCACTCTATTACTAAACCCATTTAACTAAATGGATATTGATTTTTAGTTAATTCACTATCCAACCAAGTCATGCTGATATACTTTTAATGTACTCTGACTTTAGTTATGCTGAAGGGCTACATCTATTTAACTGCACTGTTTTTTATGTCAATTTAGTTAAATCTGTGTAAAAGTGAGTATTGACAAGCTCTAAGTGTTTCACGATGGGATTTTGCATTGTAAGCTTGTTTGCCTATCAGTTCAGGTTTTACACCATCTTCAGCTTTTCACCTGGTCTTCGGTGATAACATTTTCTAGGTTGATTTTTTATTTTATAAAATCCACCACAAAAGTGATTGAATATTAACACTACAAGAATCAGCACTTCCAAGTCAAGAAATAGCTAGCCTGAAGCTGCCTTTTGTTTTGCTTTCTTCTCCTTGCTGCAGATGTGCTGTTATAATAGACATCTCAATCAGTTATGTTGTCTCATAGCATTCTTTTTTCTTTTTCCTTTGATAATAAGTTTAACAGAGATATTTTCCAATCCCCTAGTATTGTGATTAACTTGCAGAGTCCATGAAAGGCATCTGCAAAAGTTAATTGCACACACTGCTCAGCTCATCTGAGGTGGGTGGAATATATAAAGCAGCAAGTAGATCTGCCGGGAATGTGTATATTTGTGTGTGGCAGGTTCACATTGTGGATAGTGGATGGTGCATGACACAGAACGGAGCAATATGAGTTCCTTCTCCTGGCTCTATTGATGCCTACTGTGTGACTGTGAACACACTGTTCTCTTTGTCTGCCTGCAATTCCCTGTCTACCTGTTCTCTAGTCTGCTATGATGATAAACTCTGCAGGGCATGGACCATCTCTTGCTGTGGTCTAAAAAAGCCACGCACATCCTCATTAGCTACCTCTCCCTCCTTAGACTGTTTTTAGTTGTTGTTTTTCTCAACCAGTTTTTACTTCTATCTTACAGACAGTGGAGACTGCCAGCTGCATGTTTAGACAGCACCTAGCACTTTGCAGCCCAGACTTAGTGAACATCTTTAGTCACTACTGTGACTCTATTTCCACCACAGCCCTATATTTTAGAGTGGTATGACACAACGGAGTTCTGATATGGCCAAAATTTTAATTGTGGCATCTGTGTTGGCTGTTTCAGTGGTGGTGTTACCAGCCATACCTCAGTGCATCACAGGCATTGAGTTCATAAACTAAGTTGAGAGAGGCAAAGTTTGAGGCATAGTCTGAGGGGGCAAACTGCACAGTAGCAGTGGTATGTAAATGAGCAAGTAGAATTCAGTTGTTTCCTGAAAACTGAGGGAAAAAAAATCCACTTTGTTTAGCCAAAGTAGAATCTTAACAGTTTAGGCAGGCATATTAATTCAGGACATTTCATCCTGTATTTACAGCTTTTTAAAACTGTCAGGACAGCCTGAGGTTTCAAAAAGATTAATCCAGGGATGCCAAGCATACACCACACAGGCCAGAACATTCCCCTCCTGTTTGTTGGTGGTTCTTCAGATGTGGGCAGGAAGTGGGTAGAGGACTGGAGGGGTTATTCTGGTAGTTCTGTCCCTGCTGTGCTCCTACCCAGAGGCTCCATAGATTTTTTTTTTTTCCCCAGCATGTGAACAAAGTAAATCTTTCAGGTGAACAAAATTCTAACAGGTCCTATGCATGCAATAAGGACACATCTGGTGATGTGTTGGAAAGTGCAGGGAACACCTGCATTTGACTCTATACATGCACATCCCATCACCAGATGTCACCTGTCCCTGTTGTGTGACACCTACCTGTCATGTGATAGATCTCTAATGACATGATGTAGGGGGAGGTACAGTGCTTAAGGGCCTCTAGAAGAGATGATTTGTCCCATACCAGGTGAATGGCTGAGCACCACCGAGTTACTGTGTTTGTGTTTTGGTTTTACATCGGGCAGAGGGAGACTATGAACCTCAGGTAGTTCCCATGCTAAACAACCGGGCAGATAGGAGACCACTGTGACTCCTGGCTCCTGCCCTTGCCTCTGCAAGAGCTCACCACATGCTCAGCAACTCTATTGCCACAAACTGAACTTCATGGTGGAGTTAGTTTTGTGAGGTAAGGGGCATGTGAATAAGGAAAATGGTGTCATGGCCTTGAGATGGTTGAGGTACAGTCTGTGCTTCATAAGCTGAAGTTTATAACAGACTATCCGTTTGAATTATGAACCTCTACTCCAAATATACTTGCTACATTTTTTTTTTTTCCACGTGGAAACAGCTGCCCATTTTTATGTGAGCTTATGGGAAAATCCAGTATTTGTCCAATTAGAAATAATTCTGAAACTGTTCAGATAGCTGCTCCCATTCAAAGGGCAGCCCAGCAGCCAAGGCGATAGCAAGGGATTGTGCCAAAGACCATGAAGAATTCCAGCTGTGCACAAATGTGACAGCAGCCTCTGGGTACCCAAGCACTGCCCCCTCCCAGCTATCGTTTCTTTCACAGCTGTGGGAATGCTTAAAAATTATGGATGGCTAGGGAGGAGGGGAAAAAAAGATCACAGTGACTTTCAAATCTTTGGCTGAAAGCCAGATATGTTGCTGTGGGTAGAGATTCAGCATTGCAACTGCAGCCATGAGAGAGAGATTCAGAAATGACTGGGGTTTATTTTTAAAGTATACTTAATTCCAAGTTTCTTTCTCAGAATGTGAAACCCTTGTTGGCATGCTAAGGCCCAGCCTGCCCTTTCTCACTCTTCTGACACTGACCTGGTCTGTCTCATTCATTCCCCTCAGCTGTTATTAATAGAGATCACTTAGTTTATTTTTCATTCTCTCTCTTTCAGTTATTCCCACTCCACTTCTGGTACTTGAGGAACTTGAGACAGCTGAGATGCAACCGAGGAAGCTGGGATGGATAGAGGGGTTAGGTTGCTGTCTCCAGGAGATGTTTACCTGTGAGGGTCTAATCTCATTGCTGCCCCCACATAATCGGGGAGCTTTTAGGGGCTTGCTTGCAACAACTGTGGTTAGTGAATGAGATGACTCAAGCTGGCCTTCCTTAGGTATCAATTTGAAATGCTCAGCCCATGTAACTGCTGTTCTTTTCAATGCAGGTATCCCTTTGGGTGTTGGAGTTGGGAGCAGGGGGTATCCAAGGCATGTAAAGTGTCATTGCTAGGATTTCCCTCTGTGCATCTAAAGAATGTCTAGGTTTAGCTTGTCATCAAAAAGAACATTATCATCAGAGTTGGATTAAGGGAAAGAATAGTAAAGACTGAAATTACTCAGTGGACTGCTGCAAGTTCAGAGAATTGTTTGTGTTAAAAGAATGGGGGAGACAATTTTAACTTTATTTTAAAATGTTATTTTCTATATCTCTTTGAATGGGTGGGAATTATATGGGTGATTTTTCACCTAGAAAGGACAAATTTCAGATTAATGGAGAGGCTTTTTTGTTGATCCAGAATTGGTTATGGGATTGGAGAGGATTGTTCTGATGAAAAATACGAAACTGTGTCTTTTGGTATGTCCTGGATCTGTTATTTTGACGCTGTCTACCTGCAAATCCTTGAAAACCCCTGGCTTCAGTACACGGATGAATAACATCTATGCATGTGGTTGCCTACATCAACCTACATTCAGAGTGGCTGTTATTATTATTCTTAGACTGCTGCTGGTGTGGCTCTATAAATAACATTAAAAGACTAGTCCAAGGAGGATGGAAGGGCCTGAGACTCAGGGTGTGGATCCATTGTGGACTATCTGTGACTTGCTGAGTGTTCATGCTTCCTGCTGAAGAGGTATCTTGACACCCTGAATTGCAAACTCCTAAAGCAGACCGTGCAGCTTAGCAGAGGCAGCCTTGTTGCTTCTTGGCTATCCACAATTCCTGTGCTGGGCTGCTCAAGTTGAGAGATGCTCTGTGCCAATTTAGGATTGCCACACCTATGGGAATGGAAAGTTTTGTTAGGTTTGCCAGCTACCCTGAAAAGTATCTGAGCACTAAAGAGACATTAGGATAAAAGAATGTATTTACTTCTCAACAAATACTAGCATTCATCCACCTATATTTTAAATAGTTTCTAAGAAGATCCAGAGACTTCCTGCTATTTGTACTTAATGAGGAATTCAGTTTTAGTGCTATTTGGGCAGAAATGTTAACTGCCTCATTAGCTTCTGTGATGGTGATGGCCTGTGGGCCATCGTTCATCCAGACAGTAGGTAGCATATGTTTACCACTTGCCTGTAAACGTGGTAATTTACGTCTCTTGGAAGGACCACTCCTTCCTGCCTCAGTGGAGTACAACGTTCAACACAGCTCTTAAAACTGAAATGTATTTCTATATAGGGTTAAAAATAGACATCTATATTTTATATAAACATGTAAGTGAGAGGGATGAAAGGAGTTGACTGTAAGGGTATTTGACTGAGATTAGACATAATGGCAGCCAAATAAGTTTGGGGGTAAACACTATTAAAGAAAGTTTTGAGGGACAGAGAAGTTAAAAAACCCTCATTCAATGAAGTCATAGATATCAGTAGTCAATTATTTGATTTACACTGCGTTCCCTACCGTACAAGGATATTGAGAAAACAGAATCCACTCACAAGCAATGAGGTGTGTAGATGGAGTAAGGCTGCTAGAATATGAGCCCAGAGTAGATTTAATCTTAAACCAGCAGTGAGAAGGTGAGTCAGTCTCTTTAACTATGACTCAAGAGACAATCTTGCTTTTACTAGGAAAAACGGATTTGTTTGTTGCACCACATTGATTTATTAATATTGTAGGAATTGAGCCTTTGAGGTTCATTTTTGTCGTAAATATGCAAGTGGTGCGTATATGTTGTAATGAACGGTTTTAATAAAGTTGATTAGGAAGCATGTATGCCACACTGCTAATAACGCCAATCCAACTGGAGAGGCTACAGAGACGAGCAACTGTTGTTGTGGCTTCTAGCAAGGGTTCCCTGCAGGCAGGGAGCAGATGGGAGGTGGGGGAGGCACCTGAAAATGGGAAAAGGAAGCAGAGAGTTGGGGGAAAAGATGGATTCCATGCTGAATCATTATTGTTCTGTTCTGTTGTTTTCCCATGTAAGCCCAAAATGCCACCCAAGTTTGCTTATGGTGGGAGAGATCTTGCAGGAACTAAAGGTCCTAGCAGATTCATGAAAGGGCCAGCTAGCCCTCCCTCCTTACAGCTTTGGCCTTTGGTGCTCTAGGTTGTTGGCTTTCAGAGTGCTTTGGATTTTTTTTCTGACTTACTGTTAGCAGCATGGCCCTGTGATGTTTTCACATCCCCTCTAATAAGTTCTGCATCACCTGCTTTTTGTCTGCTCACTTTCTTGTCTTGAAGCCATGGAGTACTGTAAGGAAAATGCTTCAGACAGACATGATACACTGTTCAGGATGAGGGTCAACCTGAATTGTTCCCGTTGTATGTTCTGCATGGTTTGAGGTTTGCATAATGTTCTCTGGGTTATTTCTGGATAGCGTTGTAGATGTTAATGCTGAGGTTCAGTTATCAGATCCCATTGCAGAAGGTGCTGTCTTACAATATAAATGGGTAGATTTACAGGACATCTCAGAGAAATGTGAAACAGCATTAAGAAATGTATGCCAGTGCAGGACAGTAAGGTTTATACCTACTGGTGACAACTCCAGAACTGCCGGTCTGGTTGAATAGCAACTCAGCACACTGGAAAGCAGTAGTTTATAAAAAAACTATATGGTATATGTGCAGGAAGAAGGGGCAGCATTGGTTCTGAGTCACATATGTAGCTGTGATAGCCTTGCCAAACTGTTTACGTTAGCCTGCGTATAGACTGTATAGTAACAGAACAGCCAGTAACAATTTTGCTGTAACCTTGCTTTTTCATAGATAGATCTCCAATCCTAGTCACCTAGTAATTTTGTTGAAAACTAAAACTTTGACAGAAATCTGCTTTTCATAGAAATTACGCTTTTTACAGTTTTAGTAAAATCACTTAATTCAAATGAGTGTGGCAGGGAGAGTCCTGGCCATGAGGCTGGGAAGGTGTTCAGCTGGGCATACAGCAATTAACTGTATGACAACATGTAAGTTCACAGAGCCATGTAATGTGTTGGAAGAGGATTGATGATGTGAGGTCTCTTATTTTGCAGCCCAAACCATGCTTTCTTTGCTGCTTTTATCGCATACAAATTCCTTCGTAATTAGCCATTCCCTGTCATCTCTCATTGTTGCCAGGATTCATTTTTCCATAACGTACACATTGTTTTCACATAATACATTGTTTTTAATCTCCTGTGGTTATTTCTGTCTTTGTAACCTACCTAGGATTCTTTGCTCTACTTCTGTCACTGCAGTTTGCAACACTTTTACTATCTTCACATGCTCTCACAGATCTTTATGAAGATACTATCTGAACACTAAATAAAACATTACAAGATGTGTTCTCTAGGGAGAGAGGAATGTTGGATGCCTCTAAATGGAGTAGATCTTAATGCAAACAAAAATCTAGATACAAGACCTGAAGCACAGCTGAGACTAGAGCCTCGTGCTACGTGTATTGTGATGAGAGATTTAACATGTACTGAAGAGTTGACGGTCTGAGGCGGTTTCAAGAATTTAACATGATTTTAGAGCTATTAGTGCCAAAGATGTAGCCATGTGAGGCAAAGCACTGTTCTGATATAAATTCATTTTGATGTTTTGAATTTATTTAAAAAAAAAAAAAAAAAAAAAAAAAAAACCCCCCCCCCCCCGTCTGTAAACCAGCAAGCTGTATTTTGACTCAGATATGGTCTGCTTATATCATTCCAATTTTATGTTGGATTAGGTATCTTTTCTCCTGCAGCTGGCATAAAGCTGATGTAAACTCTCTATTGTGTGCTTTTGCTAACTTGACAGAAATGTGATTGTGTCCATGCCTGATCTAGCTCAGTCATGCCTTATTAAGTGATCTGGTAGCTTAGAGCCAGCATTAATTGTTGTGGAACCTCTGCCATGTTAGGCAAGACAGAAATAAGAAGTTGTCATCTTCACCATTTCACATATGGGTAGCTACAGCAAAGGGAACAAAACCATGTTCCAGTTCAGAGTAGAACTGGCCTCCTCTCTCTGAGCTTCCTATTCTGCTGCTGGCTATTGCATATTCCTTCTCAATTTTAGTACACTGCGTGCTATGATAATGACTTTTTGAGAAACCCTTCTGAGTTTTGAGTCCCTCTGGCAGTGTTCGTGTTCCAGACAACTTGAATTACTGCAGTAAGGAATTCAGGAGCCATGGGATATGGTACTGTAACAAAATCCAAGCATGTTGCCCCTACTGCACTTCTTTGCTTGTTTTACAGTCTCATTATAGCAACCCAGTCCATTTTGTCTGGAATACTTTGCCCTTTATAAACCAACACTGTCTCTGAAATCCATCGTTTACCATCTTCCTGTTGATTAGTGATTAGTCCTCTTCCCATTACTTAAATTGTTGCTTGGAGGAGGGGTCTGGCTCAGGGCAGTAATTACATGGATTATTCCTCTTTCTTTATATGCCTGCCTGTAAAATATAGATTATGATAACATTAAGCTTTATAGTTAGCTGGAAATTTTGCACTTAATGGTAATGTAGGCTTGATCCCAGTATTCAAAGGGACTGTCAACCCCTGATTCTCCTTTAAGGTAGAGTTAGTGCTAGGTATAGAACACAGTTTGGTGTCCACCCAGCAAACCCACTGTCATGTGTGCAAGGTCATTACAGCAAAATTAGGAAGCCTAATTATTAGAAGTATTGTGTGAGGTCCTGCAGGTCCAACCAGCAATCTTAGCTCTGTTTTCTCAGGTCCTGGATGGAATGGGCCAAATGCTAGGTAGATCTCCCAGAGTTCCCAGACTGGGAATTAGCCACTGGCCTTAAGGAGTCAGTCTGGGGGAAGGACTGTAGAGAAAAGTGCTGAGGAAAAAGGTGTAGTGCTTTAGAGGACAGCAGGAAAGACCTGAAAGCTAATTCAGATGGAGTGGCAGGTGAAAAGGCTCTATCTCCTGCTCACATTACCATCTCAGAAGGATCGGTTGCAGAGGTGCTCTCCCTTAGCCAGCTCCCCTCCCCAGGCGACCCAGTCAGACTCAGCAGAATTCACTTGACTCCGTTCTACCAGGACAGAAAAACTTGGGCAATCATCCGGACCAGGTTGGGGCGGTGGATCCATCCCAGACAAGGCAGCCCTTACTGCCCAGGGTGAGCTGGCCAGCCTGTGAGACACAGGCAACCCTGTGCGAAAGAGTTGTGTTTTGGCAAAGTTACAAGCAACTGAAAGGAGTCTTACAATGGATAATGCTGGAAGCAATGTTCCCAGACTGGCAATAATGCAAAATGCTGCATTTAACCAAGAGTTGAACACAGGGAAGTAGGGCAATGTCAGTTTTTAACCCCACTTCTCTTGCTCAGTGGATTACCATGATATGGCTGCTTAGGCTTGCTGGTCTGATCCAGAGCAATATTGTTGCCTGCTCCTTTTGTGGCAGTGCTGAGGACATGGTTTCAGGAAAGGTGGCTGTGGCTGAGCAGTGGCTTCTGTAATGGCTCCTTGACCACATGTAGCGGATAGGTGGTGCATGACAGCATGTCTGTTGTGCACTGTCAGCTGCTGTACAGTGAGGCATCCTGTTCAATGTGCATTAAAATAGGAAAAGTCTGAAGCATTCCCAGCTAATGTACTGCTCACTGTCGCTCTAATTAGCGTATCAGAAAAGATCTAAGGAAACAAGATGACTCCAGAAAGCGTTCTCACACCTTTTGGCTGCAGCAGTCTGTTCACAGCTCCTAAAAATAGCCACCTATGGATCAAAGCCATGAGTGCTAGGACTGAAAATGCAGACATGCTAGTGCTGTACTCTGAAACCATACCGTACACGTATATTGCAGGAATAGGGAAAAAACAGCAAAGCAAAAAATCTAGATGAAGAGGAAGTGTCTTGTTTCTCTTCTCCACCTCAACACCAGCAAGATGCTGGTATCCTGGGGAAGATCATCAAACTCTATCAGGCAGTTCCAGAGTCTGAAATGCAAGAATAAGCTGCTATTAATGTTATTCCCCTTTTGTCCACTTTTATTGAGGGTCTAGCTTCTCTAGTGAAGAGTGCATTAGTCATCACCACTGTAATGTTGGTATTGAACATCAGAAGCTTTTCCTACACTCATTGTGCCTGTTGGGGACTGTTTTGGTTCCACTTTCACTCGCCTCCTGTCCTGTGCGTACAACTCCTAAACGAGAAAATGGATAATCTAGAAGTAGTTTATAAAAACATAAAGCAAAAACTGGCATTTAGGAGAGCACACTGTAAAAGAAACAGTTACCTGAATTCCCAGTGCTGCCCTGCACACTTTTTTCACAGGTATGGTGCTCAACAGACAAAAGTCAGTATAACACTGCTGACTTGAGTAGACCAATGCTAACTGGAAAGCTGAGCTTGTAGGGGGCTGCCTCTTTCATCTGCAAATTTACAATCAGTCCTGGGTTTTGTGCCCCAAGCCTCACCCGAGTCCCATAGCAGCATGGCTGTTCTGTGATACAACAGGACATGGCTGGAGATTTATGGACAGCTTTGCATCTATTTAAAAATTAGAGAAAATACCTTAAGTTATGCAAATAGAGATGCTTTCTTTCTGACAATGACTTCAGTAACCTATTTCCTAGGGTCATCTATCCATTTTTACTCAACAGAGATATGGTCTCCTGTAAAATAGATTTAGGACTTTGATCATGTTCTTGATCTCCCCTATTCTATTGCAACAATCCCCAAAAGGGACATACCAAAATTAAGAGCAACAGGAATAGTTTCAGGTGTATGGATGGCTTCCATGCAGGAAGAAACTGCCTAGGTCATGAGAAGAGATGATTGAGAAGTGGGTAAAATATAACTAGATATAACTCTGAACAGTATGGGCAAAACAAAAAGGGAATAATTAATTATTCAGGACTTTTCATAACACAGCAGCTAGGATTACATAAATGATCAGAACTCCTGTTTTTAAAATGAACAAAAGGAATTTTTTTTTTTTTCTTGACAGTTCATGATTAAATTGCAGCTCTCATTACCATAGTTTATTGTGGGAGCTAAAACCTAAATGGCTTCAGAATGGGATTAGACACTCATGGGATAAGTCTGTTGGTAGCTGTTACATACAGCTGTAACATATGGATGTATGTATACTATACACAACAGAAGGAAAAAAAAAACAGTCTCTACTTACACTTTTTCTGTGCCTTGTCCCTATACATCCAACTCTGATCTGACTTAATATGGCTATTCTTCTGTTTTATAGTTTTGTTTCTTTGTTTTAACTAAAAGTCTCAAGTTTGTATAATGTTCTGAAACTTTTTTTAGCTTGCAGCATTGCGGGGTGTATGAGATACCCTGAACTAAACAATTTGTTTACCACTTATACTGGGAGTTGGACTTGTGAATCAAGTGATCCAGACTGGGTCCAGTTTTCCAGTATGTTAGATAAACCCAATGGATCCAACCCTTTTGAGCAAGTGCTATATAGCCTAAAACATGAGGTTTCTGAGTACCTGCCTGCTCTGGTCCTTCCTCCATCCTGAGACTGCATCCCCCTCCCTCCCTGCCCTGGGGCTGCATTATGTGCTTGACATAAGCCATTGATGCCTTGTTATCAAATCCAATCAATAATGATTTCTCTGTCTAAATATTTAATTCTCAGTCTTTGAAGGAGTAAAGGAGTAGAAAAACATCATTTTTGGCAGCTGTAGGGAGCAGTTTTCCCCACTCTAAAATGGAGATTGATATTTGTCGTGGTGCAGCTGGTGATTTGTGGTGACAGGGAGGCTAAGCATGTTACCTGGATGTTTGTGTGCAAGTGATTAGCAACGAATCATCTTTATCTGTTAGATGAGGATATTTGCATTGCCATTACTGGGTTTCAGAGTTAACACCTCAATTCCTGGCTCTTCAAATGGTTTTGAGTGTGTATCACTGCATTGGCTTCAGGTATGTTGGGATGGTTTTCTGCCATGCAATAGGCAGAGAAACTTGGAGGAGTGCAGTTTAAAGGCAAAACGGTGGTGAATTTGCATAGTACATCAAGCCTCACATCTACCATGTTCAATGTGAAAGGTGAAGAGACTACATTTCACTCCCTAGGGACAAATGAGTAAAGCAAAGTAATGCAAACTCAGAGTAGTCACACCTATGGACTTGTGTACAGTAGAGGAGTGATGAAGATGCTGACAGTCCTTATCAATGAGGCTAGTGGTGTGAAAGGTTTAGCTGGTGGGTGTTGATGGATCAAAGCAGTTCAAACCACAGAGTGTGCAAATGTCTCCTGCTCTCCATCTCATACTCCACTGGGAAAGGCGCTGTCTGAGCCCCTGTAACAGTCAGCTGCAGCTGCAGGGCCTTTTCTGAACAAAGGAGAACTCTTAGGGCTTAATCTAGATACCACTGAAAGAAGTAAAAGGATTGTTGTTGTTGTTTGGGGGTTTTCTTTTTTTTTTTTTTTTTTTTTTTTTTTTTTTTTCTTTTTTTTTTTTCCTAGAAAAGTAGTGATCTCAGGGGAGGAAATGTGGGGAAAGATAGTGGTTTAGGCTTCCTGGGGAAAATCAGACAGAGAAGTTCAAATTACTTTTCAGCAAAGCAACAATAAAAAATTCATTGTGGGTCATCCCAAGACAGTTTGCTGACTTCCAAACCGAATGTTTTTGGTTTATTTTTACCCTTATTGCTTTTGCCTAAGCTTTTCTTTTGCTGTAGATCAGCTTTTAGATGAGAAACATATTTATCAGGAAAAACGTTGAAATACTTTATGCAGAATGTAATATTTTGAGAAGTTTTAATTTAGGCCAAACCCATTTGCACTGAATTAAAAAACTGTTCCAATCTCCCTGAAATACAGCTTCCATTTCTTCTGGCTCTCTTCTGTTGTGGAGATGCTTCTGTGTGTAGCAGTGTAGTTAAATTACTCTAGTTGCACCAGTCTGAAGCCGAATGTACGTTATATACTCTTTACTGGTCAAGGGTGAAAACAGATGTGGTCTCTGGTCAATATAGCTGCCTTACCTAACTGCATTGGCAGAGTGTCTGCTATCAGTTAGAATCATAGAATCATTAAGGTTGGAAAAGACCTCTAAGATCATCAAGTCCAACCGTCAACCCAACACCACCATGCCCACTAAACCATGTCCCTAAGCGCCTCATCTACACATCTTTTAAATACYTCCAGGGATGGTGACTCCACCACTTCCCTGGGCAGCCTGTTCCAATGCTTAACCACTCTTTCAGTAAAGAAATTTTTCCTAATGTCCAATCTAAACCTCCCCTGGTGCAACTTGAGGCCATTTCCTCTCGTCCTATCGCTAGTTGCTTGGCAGAAGAGACCAACACCCACCTTGCTGCAACCTCCTTTCAGGTAGTTGTAGAGGGCAATAAGGTCTCCCCTGAGCCTTCTCTTCTCCAGACTAAACAGTCCCAGTTCCCTCAGCCGCTCCTCCTAAGACTTGCTCTCGACAGTTACCTGTCTTCACATGAGGTTTTTGTTCAGCGTGAACTACAGGATGTGTTATGATAGCAGATCTGCAGCTTTGTTAGTCTAAGCTGAAGGTGTACTAGAATGATGTGTCTGTGTACTGATATCCCGCTGGCATCACTGGAAAAGCTCCTCCTAGTATAAATCTAGCTGTAGAGCTCAGTTAACAGGCCTAAAGTTCTCAGCTGTGGTTGTGCACAGGAAAGAAATGGGGCCAGATCCTCATCTGAGGATAAGTTAGGCTTTGCTGACATCATTAGAGCTGATTGACTTCTGCCTGCTGGGAATTTGGCCCAGTATCATGACTGTATGTATTTCCCCTGCTGCACCTTGAAATACAGGCAGCTTTTGTTTGATTGAATATGCCTGTATTCTAGTTGGGACAATTACTGTTGTAATTGCCAGTTCTGAAGAGAAGGTGTTTACCTGCTGTCAGCTCTGGTAGAGAGAAAGGGAAAACAGAAAGTTAACTGTCAAATCGCTGCTCTGAGGAGGCATCATCCAAACAGAAGGGGTCCTGGCCTAAGTGCAGGACTAAAGGGGTGCAGGTCACAGGCAAGCAGCAGTGTAACCCTTAAAGAAGGCAAATCCTTGGAGTCTTACGGGAACCTACACTGTTTCTGTTTCCTCACACTTTTACATGAAAGAGAAGTTCTGTCTCAGTCTCTGCCCAGTGGAGGGATGTGAAAATAGAAATACTGAAGTATAGTACCTTGGTACTTCAGCCTGATTGTAGCCTAGATTCAGATTCTGTTTGAAGCCAGTGAATTGCCAAGGCAGATGTAATGTGCTTGAATGAGCTTAACAAGATGATCAGGACTCTGTTTACCAGTGTGGCTTGCTTAGAGCAGTGCTCCCAACACCCAGGGAAACAGGAAGAAATTGTAATTAAAGGTGGCTTTGAAATTCAGTATGTGGCTGATTGCATTTTACCATTTTATTCCTCTTTCCCCTTGCCCCTATAAAAGCCTGGGGAGGTTTGCATGGTGAGGCTGGCATCGCTGTGTTGCATTATGTATGCTTGAGGGACTGTGGAGTGGCAATTGTGTAATGAGGATGAAAATCAGAGCTTACTCTGGGGAGAAAAAAAACCAACTTTCCCCTTAACTGGTGCCCGGGGGCTTTCATCCTCTTGATTGCACACGTGGGGCAAGGTTGTGACTCTGTTAGTAGCAATGCTGGAGGGGATTGTCAGGGGATTGTACCCAGTGGCTCTGGAGCTGCAGGATAAGGATACCCCACAGAAGCTGTGCTGCTAGCTTATGTTGCACGTGCAGTCTTTCTGTTCACCTCCCATCTCTCTGTCCTTGTCTTCATTTTCATTATCCTGTTTGGGGTGGGGAGTACAGGTGTCTGTGCTGAACTTTTTTGCTAGTAGGACTAGGAACAAAATTGCACCTATTTCCTGTGCTGAGGATATAAGTAAAGGCTCCTTCCCCGCTCTCATAACGCTTGCAGGTTTACAGTGATTTATTCTGTCCAGTTTTACCTACTGTGTTACTAAAAGCCATGCTTTGCGCTCAGTTCCAGCAGTAAAAATGTGTTACTGAATCAGTTTGCTGTATCAGTATCTTTTAACTAAGCACTGTAGACTTACCGCTTTGTCCTATTCTGCTTTGTTAGTGCTATGGATGTATTTCTGTCCTCCTTTTGGTTTAGGTACCTACATAATTTCATTTATTTCATTTCCAAAGTGAATTTAGAAAAATGTAACAAGGCTGTGAGGTTTCCCATTCAGAAATACGTAGGCCTGAATTCATATGCTGTGTCTCATTATGTATGTGTTTTCCCTTAAAAGTCCTAATTCTGAGTACTATGATTATGTAAAACTTGCAGCTTTCATTAATAAAAAGCAAGTCTCTTACTGCTTGTGGATTTAAAATAAAGCTACCAAATAGGATCTGTAAAGGCTCAGAAACCAGAAGATAAATAATAGTGAAAAATTCCCATCGGTTGGAAGCCAGTCTCCTGATTTTGGTGGGCTGGCCTGAAATTTGTGAATGCCTGGAGTGGCAATAACTCAGAAGCCAGATTGTGTGCAGGCTGGTTGACAAACAAAAGTCGCTGTTACTTTAGAAATATGTCATTTAAAAAACAATTAAGATAAAAATGCCTTCTGGAAGCTATCAGTGGACTTCATGCTACATAGTAATCTTCTGTATCACGTGGTTATTCAACACATCACCCTCTTCAGCTTAGGGAGTTTAGGAAGTCCTGGTAAGCAGAATAAAGAAATACAGAGATGTACTAGGGAAATAGCATCTCCTCCCCTCCCACCTCCTGCCCTGTTAAACTAGGAAAAAAAAAAAAAAAACAGTAGGCAAATTCTGTAGCCTTTATGCAGGGAAAGTCCCATCAACTTCAGTGGGAGACTTGGCTCAGGGAGAAGTACAGGAGCCAGGCCAAAGTTTGCATTCTGGTTTTTAGGAAGTTAGTATCACATGTTCACGGACTAATGCCACAGAGCTTTGCAAAGGTGGCCAGTTGGAGCAATGAAATGCCTCTAACTCAGTGGACTTTTGGCATTTAATTCCTGCAAACTCCAGTCTTCGTGTTTTGAAAATCTTTTCTTCATTGGATCATGTTTGCTTGAACATGACGTTAGGAATACAGCCAGCAGTGCTCGAATATACCCATAGCGTAGGCATAAATTAAACCCCATTCTTGCTATGGGACAGATAAGCATGAAGGGTTTTAGTGTTCTGCAGATGAATCATACTTAGCTCATCAGTGAGTGCCTTAATTTAATGAAGCCATAGTATGTTAATGTTAACACTGCAAAAAAAGCTGTAAAGTTACAGGCAGCTGTGCTAACTAGCTACAAGCATTTAAAAGCCCAGGCATGAGCTCCTACTTGGCTATTCTGGCCATAATTAATGATGACAAGTATGTTGGAAAAATAATTATTTTGCTTGCTTTTAAAGACAATTAGTTGCTCGAGGCAAGTGAGGGGGTGGGATTTATGTGGCTGTAATAAGCATATGTAGATGGCATCTTCCCAGAAGAATATTGTAGCCACAGGATCTTTTTAATTGACCTGAGATTTCTTTGTTCTGCAGATACAATTTATGTGTATGGTCACAGACTAAAATGACCCTACTTGTTTTAGTGCAGGCTGAGTTCTAAACTGCTGAAAGGGAAAAAGGCTGCTTTTATCAGCCCAATCAGCAACAGATAAAATCTCTCCCGGTCACTTTGCGGAGAGGGAGAAATATTTTCAAATGGGTACCCTGAGTGCATGTTCTTTCTGTCTGATAAAATAGAAGTCGGGGGTACGGTAGCAGGCTGGGGTGAGTATTACTGCAGTCATCTGGCATCCCTTCTGTATCAGGGCTCGCATGGCACAGCAGCTTTTGCCCAGCATGTGGCCATGCCATCCTCTGACGGCCACCTGCCTGCTCATTTACCACGTTGGGCTACAGAGCCTTGGTCCCTTTCCAGCTCGGACATGGTGGTGGAGTCAGGGAGGGAGCGCCTGCTCCTCCATTGCCTGCCACTCTAGACCATCGTGTTACTGGGTGATGGAGGGCAACTGCTCCACCTCCGCTCCTCCTCCTTCCCCACCAGTCATTGGCATCCCATGCATTCAAGGGCTATGAGAGCCATGTACTCTTATCACATAGGCTGTGATCAGATGCTGTAACAAGAAGGTAGAGTCTCTGCCTTTCTCTCTGAGTTTCATGCTAACTTTGCCCAGCTGGGAAATTACAGCAGAAAGTCCCCAAGGCTGTAATTCAGTGGAAAATTCCAACATGTGGCCACAACTAATGGCCTTTAATAGAAAGCAGCAGTTTTCATGTCTGTTGTCAGTCACTCCACTGTTCCTCTAAGGTGGTGAAATCCTCTTGGGCCACAGGAGAGAGAAGGGGAACCAAAAAACTGTATGCTGATCACTTATGTACATTCAGAAAAATCTCCCTCTTATTCCCTTTTTTAATCTTGTGGTGATTGTACAGAAGTCACAATCCCTTTCTCCAATTCCCATCTGTAAGATGGGGAAGATTATGCTGACTTTCTTAGTAAAGCATTTTGAAACCTGATACTGAAACTTGTTACAGAAAATGCAGTATTAAGAGTCATAGGTGCTTTTCTCCGCACTAGCCAGCCTGCTTCTAACAGCAAAGATTGTGCTCTGTTCACTACGCCGTCAGTCTCTGTTTGTGAATTGGGATCTGAAGTTGGGGGAAGGAGGAGGATCAAAAGAGGAGGGACCTGATAACTATATATTAATGTGTTTTTGGAGTGATGATACATAACAGAAAAATAATTAGATTTCTTGCAGTCCCAGTTGTATTCGGTCCTTTCTAAAAGCATTACTAAAGAAAGCAGACTGAAAGCTGGGTGAATGATAAGCTTTAAGGGTTTGGATCCAATTCAGTCTATTCTTGGTGTCTGCAGATTTTTGTCAGGATAGAAATTTTCATCTGATCTCTGTCTGTTTGGAGAGCTGATTAAGGGAAGTTATGCCTGAGCAACAGAAAAATACTAGAGGATAAAGAATAAACAGTTCCCCTGTCATGAAGATACAGGGTCTTAGGGTTCCTCAAAGTAGGTTGTGGCAGTAGGAGGTGGGGATTGGAAGAGAAAGAGCCTGTGTTTCATTGCCCTGGATGAGAGAGACAAATGTTTGTTTGCATAAGTTCAAAGTTCTCCCTGGAAATTGCAAGTCTAACAGGAGGGCAACCTCTGCTTTTAGCTCCAAGGGCAGAGTGTGTTGGAAATGAGGCAGAATATAGGGGTACTGGAGTTAAAAGCAGTAGGGTTTTGTGCAAGGTCATTAAAGGGCCAGATTCTTGGGCAGCTGGGAGGGATTACTGCATTAGTCTATGTCTGTGTTAAACTGGCAGAGAAGGGAGTTCCTTTGTGGTACTGTGGTTTTACTGGGGTTTTTTTTGTTGTTGTTGTTGTTTTTTGTTTTGTTGGTGGTGGTTTGTTTTTTTGTTGTTTTGTTTTGGTTTGTTTGTTTGTTTGTTTTTTAATTTACCATGCGCTAAAAGACAGACTGACTTCGGCAGAAACTCCAGCCTGGTGTGTCACTGTGTGGGGGGCATGTCTGCTGGCAAAGAGGAAGCTGAAGGGTAAAGGGGATGTTCCAAGGGCTGTTTGAGCATGACATCTTTTCCCATGTACCACACAATGACAGCAGGAGGAAGTGTCATGAGGTTCAGGGATGAACTCAGAGAGTTCATCCTAACTGCCGAGTTTCTCCTTCAAAATAACCAGATTCTAGTGTAAATCTTTGTTTGGGGTCTTCTGGAAGGAATTAGCAGTGATGGAAAGTTCCGCCCCCCCCCCCCCAAATGTTTCCAGATATCCGTGGAAAGATTTGTGAGGCCATAAATTGTGTTAGATCTGGGAGAAAGTCTAAGTCATCTTTGATGACATGAGATTAGGACCAGGCATTGTTTCTAGATTAAATATGGTGTAGATAGGCTTTACTAGACCAATTCCTTCCATACTCACACATCGTAGTGTCCCCCAGTCTTTGGGGGAGAGATGTGTGCCAGTCTGATCATGGGTGGAACAGCTGTAGTAGGTACATGCACATTAACGTGTGCAAGACTTTTCCAGCTTCTGAAGCAGGTGGTATTGGGCCATCTCCAAGGGCAGGACAGTAGCTAGCTTGGCCCCCCCATTCCAAGATCATGTGAATTCCCCAAGTCCAACCCACAGCCTGCAGTGGTTCACAGGTGGCAATTGCCTGTGTCACTGACTCATAGGGACTCTTTTCTCACCTCTTTCCTTTCTACTGTTCCTCTCTGCTCCATACGTGCTTAAGTACCCTTTTGCTCAAATAGGTTAACATAATTAAGTTAACTTCAGCTTAGCTTGAAGTTTGCTATGGAAGAATTGTTTGTGTGTCTGAAAGCTTGTGAGCTAATTTCCAAACTGTCTAATGAAAGAGCAGAGACTTGGGTTTTTTGGTGTGGCGGTACAGAGACATTGCACCTCTTGAGCATCGCAGGATTTATGAATACTAAACTATGGTGAATTTTTTCAGATTGCACGCTGAATGGATTTTCCTTGAGCATGAAACTTGGCTTTCCTAAAAAAAAAAATATTTGTGTGCTGACAACAAATGGTTCAAGAAAAGGCCCTGCTATTAGCTCTCTACCTTGTGGAGTGCACAGTTTATACAGCCTTCATTATAGAATTGTATATTCTTTTACTGTATAAGAATAGTACTAGTTTCATTCGGATCACTTTGCTGGTCTAGAAAGCTGACTTCAAATCCAGCCAGTCAATAGGTTATTGGTTATAGGTTATAAATGTTCTCTCTTTCAGGTAAATGCTTGATTGCATCTCAGTGCAGTGATGACTTGGCAGTATCCCAAAGGCTGGAAGCAGTAAAAGCCAAGAGCTGAAGCACCCATGGAAGTATAGATCTTTTGCTTTTACACATTTTCCATGACAAGTCCATGAGCTTTTAAAAGAATGAGTCCCATCTTCTAGTCATTACATATAGGAAGACTTGAGGCATAGAGAAACTGATGTGCCCAAGACTGCGTAGTCAAATTTCTGGCATTGTCCTTTATATTCCAAGGAGTGACGGTAGAGGTGTTGCCCACCCAAGCGGTATGCTGTGGTTGAGTGAATTAGAGGTAGATGAGTAGGAGGAGGCAGACATGGATAAATGTCATTGCCATTAAATGTATTGTCCCAGCTTTATGGAGTTAGAAAGGATACGAAGTCAGTACCAAACTGCCTTAAGTTCTCCAGAGAGGCAGCAGAAGCAACAAGAATAAGACTGAATTTCCAGATCAGATCATCTTTGCTGAATAAAAGCGAGAGATTTTTAGGTGGCCTTTTGTCCTAAAAGCAGCATGGCAGAGTGAGGGAAAATAAACAGCCGTAATCATGGAGGGCAAAGCAATGGGGTTAAGCACTTGTTCTTTTCCTAGTACCTACTGCCCAAGAGCCTCAAAGATTTTTACAAATACAAACATGGCTGTATTGTCACCCCATTTGAAAGATAGGGAAACTGAGGCATAGGGTAGTGGGGTGACTGTCTGGAATCAAAATGATCATTTCTTTAACTGCTTAGCAAGGTTTCTTTTTTTCCAGAAGTGCCTAAGAAGAAAATGGGGATATAGCCCAGTGACGTGACATGGGAGGTTTATAGTGATACATTTTCCACTCTAGACAAGAACTGGTTAATAGAATCAGGTTTTTTACGTTATCCAAACCTGATGTGTTTTTTTCCTTTCCTCTCAACATATTGCTGGTTGCTGTAGCAGCTGAGTAATGCAGAAGTTCTGCCTGAAAAAAATGCTTCCTCCTTATATGATACTGTACATATTGTCATGGAAATTGTCCTCATTTCCCCCGAGCACACTTTAAATAACTCGAACAGCAGTGCTAATGAGCAGAAAGATATCTGCAATCCCCACCGTGCAACTTGACATACTTTATCCCACTCTGAATTCCCTTTGCTCATCATTGAGCATTTTAAAGATCTGGTATAATAATTTGCTTTCTCTCTTTGGTCCAGTCATTTTGCTCTTAGCACTTGGTAATAAAAGGTCAGCTTTAGCTGAAACCTTAGTGTTGCAGCCATGCCATTTTTTACTGCCAAATATCTTAAGAAAAGCAAGTGTCTCCGAAAGGGTAAGTCATGATATTTTTGGTGTGTTTGGTGTTTTCTGTTTGGCTTTAAATCATTGTAAAGGATTTATTTTGAATTAACAAGCAGTGGGAATGGATCTATTCATGCTGCCAGTTGGTTAGCACAGAGGGTTTTATTATGCTGTGTGCATTTTTGGTTCAAGATACAGTGTATGTTATTATCTTGCATTTTACATTCAGTAAAGCCGACTAAGCAAGAGGAAATGTTTAACCCTTTAAACATGGAGCATAGATTTTGCACAGGGATGGAATCCCTAAAGCAGAACAAAACAGCAACAGAATGTCTGTGTATATTTGTTTTTCCGGATAAGTTTAGGTAGGCAGCTGAGTAATGCTCTAGTATTTTTGCTTCTGTTGTCCAAAAGGAGCATTTTTTAAAAATCTACACTGAAATAATAACTTAAAATAAATAATACCAAGTGAAGGAAAAGCATGTTTCCTCTTAGCATCTTTCCTACGTAGGGCTACCTGAGGGCATGATTCCACATAGATTTTAAGCTCACTGTTGTGAGGTTCGCTTTGAGAAAGGCTGTGTGGGCTTTTCCAGTAAATGTGATTGTTCTACCTCCAGGTAGATATAAAACTCTTCAAGAGAGCAGTTTGTCAATTTTTATAATGGTAGAGGCAATGTAATAAACTCCTAATAGAGAAACACATTGCTTGTATTTTTCTTGTTCCATTGCATGTGTCTTTACTGTGACATTTGTTATCTAGCCAGCAGTCCAGATGTGGGTTTTGCATAAAGGCAAACAGCAGTGATTTCTTGTAGGTGGGACATGCATCAATTCCAGGGGATCTGAGTAATCTGACTTGCTTACCTGGCTAAGCATTTTTATATATATGCATTTATTTATTATATGCATTTCCCTAATTCCTTGTTTGAATGTAAATTGTTTCTAAGGCATAGCTAGAAGGTGGAATTGTATAGGTTTTCATCACAGGTTTAAAGTTGAAGAAAAGGTTTTGAAGAAATGCAAATTTGCATTCTTTAACCTACCTATCTGTTTCCTACTGGGTTCCTATTTTAAAAGGACACAACAAGAACTAGCAGTTGGAATGTAAGAATTGAGTTAAGCTGACCTGTAGCCACTGGTACCAACTTCGTTGGTGTTTTGTTGAGCAAAATGTGTGCGCATGTACACAAATTTACACAATCATTCAGGAATTCTTAAGGATAGAATCATGTTGGCAAAGTTTTTATTAGAAAGAAGGAGAAAAGATTATAATTGAATTCTTAATTTGCTTTTGCTAAGTTCTTTTTTAGAGTTTTGTTGTATGTATGTACATATATATGCCACTTTACAGGGGAGCATAAGACAATTTTTGCTCCCTCTTTTTGCTCATCTGCTGGGGGCACTCAGATGACCAGTGCTTCTTTGCCTTATAGCATGTGCCACAGTAGGAATGTCTTTCTAGACAGACGCTGAGAAAAGGTGCCTGCCTTACCTGTGTCTGTGGCAGGCATTGCAGGAAAGGGCTGTTGGTACAGCCAGGAAAGGTAAGGTTATTCTGGCAGGTGCACCCGAAGATAAACTTGCCCAGCCCTGATGCCTGCTATGAGAGCAGGGTGTGTGCATCCTGCTGAATGCCTGTCCATTTGCTGTGAGATGTTCCCTGCCCCTCTGTGGTAAGAAGCTGTGATTTATTAGATGCACAGCAGTCCCTTTAGGCTTGGAGCCCAGCTTTAGACATCCAGCACAAGTCAGTGTGACCCTCTAAACGTTACAGTTTGAAGCTGGGGAGCGGTCACTCACTGCTCAATCCTTTGCCTAGTCAGCTGATCCTTGTTGCTGACTTGCTGTGATTTGGCATTCCCACCTATCTAAGGGCAGATGCGGTGCTGGCGTGGCAGAGGGCTAAGCCTCCAGAAGCAGGAGGCAGGGGTAGGAGCTGTGGATGTAGGTCTAGACTCAGTGGTGCTGCATATGTTGGGAGCCACCACAGTGCAGTGGCTGTGATTTGCCTAGCCCTAGAGCTCAGCCTTGCGAGAAAGTCTTGTGTGCATAGGAAGCAGTGAGGAACCAGGAGCAGTGGCTTGGTGCCCAGCCTACGCAAACAAGAGATTCTGTTTTTAAAACAGAATCAAAATGGGCATAATCTGGGCCTTTAAGAGATGACACCAACCAGTCGTATCCTTAGTGAGTCACTACCAATGTGAAAATTTTCAGCTAACTGAACGCCCCAAATAGTTTTTACCTAAAGGCACCTTAGTGTGCCAAAGAGGGTAGAGGGTGTTGCCTCTCTGAGCCTGCTTCTGCCAAAATCTTTCTGATCTGTGAAATCCATCTAGTTGTCCAGAATACCTCCTGGTCCAGGCACATTGGCAGGGTAGGGATCCTGCTTCCTTCTGATGCCCATTCTGCTTCGTGCTAACCTTTCTCCTCTTGTTTCCAGGACAGTCTGGGAAGGGAAGTGCCAAAGCATGGAGGGAGAACCTATGTGTCTGGGTAGGGAGTGCTGAGGTAGCTGGATGTCTCCATGAGCTGTTTAACATCAGTCTATCACTAATGCTCCTTTGAAGAGGCTGGACTCCTGCTAGTTTTTGAGCCACTTTCCATCCAGTTACTTGAGGCAATCCCTTCTAGCTCCTTTCCAGAAAGCATTTCATTTGCAGAGGTTTTTACTGTGATCTGAGTAAGGAGATCCCAGTAAGTAAACGTGGTTGTTAAAAGGTATTAAATGATTACAGAGTGCCCTAGGCATAGCATCAAAAGTGCAGTTGCATAAAAGCTATAGTAGCCACAGGCTTCAATGGGTCTGTCCTTGCTGTTGTCTGTGTCTCTGAACAGGGAAGGAGCAAGCCAGCGAGAGCAGTGAGGTTTGTGTATGATCTCTTTCCCAACAGGTTCAGATGGCCTAGGGACAGGAGCTGGGCTGTGCACAAGTTCATGGCCAGAAATGTTGGTCACATGGGAAAGAAAAGTCCCAGATAAACACTCCTGATTCAGCCTTGAGAGGGAACTTGCCCAGATTAATACAGGAAGTGGCCAGCAGAGCTGGGAACTGGGACCTGATTCTCCAAAGTCTTACAGCCTGAAACCTCAGGCAGTGCAGGGTTTTGCTTCTTAGCTCTTTGGACAATGTTTGTACCAAGTTGTAGCTGAAGCATGGTTCTCCCCAAGTGAGCTTTATTTTCACCATGCTCCATTTTATCTTCTCACTAGTATTCCAGGCCAGGCTACAATGTGTTTTGGATTAATTCTCTATTTGTTTTTGTGTGGGTTGAGAGAGTTTCCAGACACCCCTGAAATAGAACAGCCAAGACGAAGTACAATGTTCTCTCTTGCTGTACGTCCTTTGCTTTGCAGACTGTTGTGCCTATGGAGATTTCGCGCAGGTCTCATTTGGTGATGTATCCTTAGCCTACTCTGACCCTCTGGTAAAACCTACAGCAATGACAGATTCTGGAAAGATACAAGTAAGGGCTCCTTTATTTCTCCTATTACCAGTTTTAAGCACCATCAAACTCCTATCAGTTACATCTCCCCACGCACCTTATATCAGGCATCAAAACAATGAAAAACATTTGTCAACTTCTGCAGCCTGTTGTTAAAACCCACTGTTCTCTTGTATGCCCTCCTACAATAAAATTTCTGTTTTCCTTTGGCCATTCACTGGGCACTGGCTCAACACTACTCAAAACTGGGCTATAAAATGCCATACAGTCAGAATTGTCTCTGATCTGGCAAGTCACCATTGATTTTTCACCTGCCCCTTGATTTCTAGTGGGGAAAAAAGAAAGTTTCAGCTCCAGCAAAGCCTTTTCCTCTTTAATTCAAAAAAATTAATAACGAATGTTTTATTGCCAAGTGGTCCTTACTTTGCTGCAGCTGTAGATTTACAGGACTTCAAAGCTGGATGATTAAGGCACAGTTTTAGTTTGTAGCCAGGCAAGCCAAGCAATCTCAGCTTCAAAGGAGGGGGGTGTTCTTTAATGTTGTGGGCTCGTTCTTTGTGTTCAGCAAACGGAGCTGCCGGGGAAAATGCCATGTGCAGCAGACAAGTGATGTGGCTGCCACTCCTGGGAGGGAGTCTGTTAGCTGCTAACAGAGGAGCAGCCGACGCCCAGCAACCTCAGGATATCTGAAGGCTGCCGATTAGGTCATTTTGCACAATACCAACCTACGAGACTTTCAGTGTCTGCTTTTAGTATGCTCAGAGCTTCTGTCTGTGTGGATCCCCCAGGGGTGGCCATGCTAAAGGCAGGATTTGGGCCTGAGCTCTGTTGCCTCTGCTCCCTTTTGTCTGTGCCTGATTGTTTTCCTCCTCTGATGTGCTCTCAGGGTGGGTGGTTTTATATGCATTAGGGAAGTTGAGAGAGGCTATCTCAGTGAAAGGAAGCATTGAATCCATACAGCATTGTGTGTTCGAGGGGAACAGGGGCCAGGACTGGAGATGAGGATGTTCTGCATCTACGACAGTCATGTTGAAAAGGGGCCATCGTGATTTTGCTCGTATGTTAACACTTTGTCCAGTCAACCATACATCACCAGTTCAATCTAGCAGGGCTATCAGGGAGGGAAGAGGAGCTGGATAGCTCCACCATTAGACAGACCTAGGAACTGTGGTGGTGTGTGGCTTTACTTCCAACTCTGAAGCCCAGGCAGCGTGACCTGACCCTTTGTGTCATTAAACTCCTTATCCACATATCTGGTGGATGCTCCAGTACAGAAAATAGAACAAAAGCGTCAGAATGAGGCAGAAAAGGGGGCTGGATAACTATGTTACTTCTTGAACCAGTGAGTATTATTTTCTAGGACTGGTTCCTCGACTAGAAATCAGTCTTAAAAACCCCTACAAATAAATTCATTCCATAGCTTTGGGATGCAGCAAGGTGCAAACATGTTACTTATGGTGAGGTGCCTGGGATCAAAGCAAGGCATTTGGGTAGAGGATGATCCCACAGGCAGTCTGGATCCTGGCTGCACACTCAGCTGCTTTGAGCAGTTGGTGACTCCAGGAAACAGTGTGCTGGACTCCATGGGCCTGGAGATATGAAAGGAGCTGGCAGAGCACCACAGAGACGCGTCTGTCGTTCAGCAAATGACTTCCAGAGCCATGTGGCTCTGGTGCAAATCTCCCCCATCAGTATTAAAATCTGAGTGGAACTGGGGCTTTATCCAACCAGTATCTAGGCTTTTGTGGGATCCAGGCCACTCTCTCCACAAGCCTCTGGGATTCAGCAGCCAGAGGGGCCAGCACTGCCAAGAAGTGTAGTGCTCAAGAGGCAGAGTTGGCCAACACACTGCTGTGCTCTTAATGAGCCATGCATATGCTGCTGAGAGAGTGGTGACTTCAGCTCACCAGTTAAAGCTCTCCAAATAGAAGGGGTGCCAGGCAACCACTGGGGCTGCTGAGCGAAGGAACAGCTTTTTGAGACGCAATACGCTCCTAATTTCTAATGTGGCTTTCCCATTTTGAGAGCACTGCTTTAGTGAGAAAGTGGCCTGCTTTCTATCCTGTGCTGGGGGAACAGTCTTCATGCTGTTCAGCTTGTTTCTCTCTCATTCTTCACTTTCTGTTTTCTAGGGCTGGCACTGCCTTTGCAGTTGCACACAACCTACCTTCCAAACAGTATTCCTTGCTTTATGAGAATCAATGTTTGATTAATCCAGGGTGCCTGGATGTGGTAGTTCTGTTTTTCATTCTTGGCTCTGCTAGTTGCTAGCCAATACCCTACTGGAAATCATTTAGTGTCTCTGTATCTCAGTTCTCCACTGGTATGTAGGAATTTCTCACTGTGGAATTTGAAGGCTTTTTTTTTTTTTTTTTAATACAGAGAAGGCATTTCCCCACTGATGTACAGTATAACCTTGGAAAGTAATTTTAACCTCTCTGTGCCTGTTCCCCTGAAACACTAATGTTTAGTTCTATGTGACAAGCATATTCTAGCAATGGAACATCTTTTATGATTTCTTTTAATTTATTTGTTAATAGCTAAAGCGTACACTGAAATCACTTCCACTTGCATATATTTGACATAAGATTGTTTTACAGCTACTGTGGTGTCACTATTCCTTATTTGAAAAAGGCAGTCGGAGCTGTGTTGGATATTTTTAGTTAGACAGAGAAGTAACAGAAGTGGACTGGATGAAGCTGATCTTAGGATAAGGTGTCTTAGGATAAGGTGTATGGTATGAAGAGCTCTTTTTACTGTCTGCCTCCTTCTGAGAATCAGCCTTTGCTCATATTTAGGCTCTAACATGGACAGGACTAGAATATGTGTAAACAGGAGCATTTAAGGCTTACAGATGTTTGACTATGCATTTGCATATATGCTCACTCCTTATGATCATTTTTATGTAATGATTTCATGCCTAGATACCCAGATCACCTAACTTCAAATTAAACAAGGCAAGAGAATTATTATATCTCCTCTCTGGAAGGCTGGAGGAGCTAAGTCTGTTTGGCAAGTTCTTGCAGATTGGCTTCAGAGACTATAGATTGAGTTCTCTCTTAGAGAGGTAACTGGCAGAGATCAAACTGGCAAGGTAATAGTTTACTGCTGTCTTGGGTACTTGCTTTCACACTGTGGACTGTTTAAATAAAAATAATGGTAAAAGGTAACCTTCTGTGTCTTTAATGCTAGGGCAGTAAAACTGGCTGCAGTTGCAAGTCATGCAAGCTCTGTTATAGCTCTGTTATTTTTTCCCTCATTTTAGATTTGTATGCCCTTTTAGGGACTTTCAAACTCACCCAATTGCTCTCACTAAAAAATGGGGAAGTAAGGAGAAGGAGGCACTTGCCATGCTCCCCCCGATTCCCTCTGGTACCTGACTGGGGCTCAGACAAATCATAAAGCCATCAGTGATTTTTTTTTTTTTTTTTTCCCAGCCTTGCAGACCATTAACGCAAATGATTCTTCCATTTCCAAACCTTGTCCTTCCCGGCTCCCTGCGTACCACAGCTTCACTGCAGATACATAATTCATTATCTGGAAAGCTGTTCTTTTAATGTAATATTAAACAGGCAGCAGCTCAGCAGGTGTCCCCAAGGTAAGGAAGGCAGCATGCTGCTGGCAGCAGCTGCTGGCTTCAGACTTATCAAGATTTCTTTGTTTTGAAACAGAAGCTGGAAGGCTTTTTAATATAGCATGTCATTGGCTGAGCAGATCCTGGTTTCTGGCTGTTATCCTGCCTTTAAGCGCAAAGACAAAAATTCTTATAACACATGCTGCCTGCCGTGGCTGGATACAGTTCTGCACTCTCAAGAAAGGAGCAGGGTGAGGAGAGGGAGGAGGCTCACAAGGCAGAGACATGTGCCCTATTTCCTGCTCTCATTTTTCTTAGTGGACCAACTGGGCTAAATGTGTCTGTGGAGCAGGCCCACTGATGTCAGCGTTGTCAGAATGGGCCTTCTGCTTCTATAAGCATAAAAATACCCAAATATGTTTCCTGTGGAGAGCGTTCCAAGCAACGAGGCTGATATTCTGGCAGTCTCACCCAAGTGCTAACTCTCAATGGCCTAAATCTGTGTAATTAGATCTAATTTGTATAGTTAATGTCACTCTGGCAAAAGCAGCTAAACTGGCAACCGCGGCATTTCTGTTTGAGTAGTATATCACAACGTGCATTGAGCAAGGCTTTTTTGTTTTTTGGGATAAGAACTTCATCTTCTGTATTTGAACATCATAAAATATGTTGATGGCTGGGTTTCCCCAGAATATGTAGGTCCTAAACTGGCATGTGTAAACTGCATGTGGTAAACCTGCTCTGTCCCTTTACCTGGTACTTGATTTAATCTTAGGGAAAGTGGAGATTTTTCATAAGGTAACATTTCTTGCTCTAGAGATAACTGGAGTGTAGTTACAGAGTTCGGCTCAGCCAGTGTGAACATCCATGCTGCAAATACACTCTCACACCAGGAGAAAGTTGCAGTATCACACTCGGTCGCTGTACATTCCTGTGTGAGACTTCAGGACTTTTGGGGCACGTTCCTGTGAGTTGTAATGTCTCCTGAGCATTTGTCTCCTTTCTGTGTTCCTTTGTGGAAATTCTTTTGGTTTGCCTTGTTAGTAAAGAGACTCTATCTTGCTATGACTCTGATCTAGCTTTGGTCAGCAGCCTTTGCTTGAAGCACTACAAAGACCTGTAAACTGTCAAAGAGCATAAGATGGTTTGAAGGACCTTCTGGCAGCATAGCATAGCCCTTAGAAGGTGACAGTGTGCTTTGCTAAGAGACTGTGCATGCTGGCATAGTGGAGAAGAGGCTGCTGATCTGGATTTTCAAATACAAGGATTTCCCTTCTGCTAGCTAACCATTCTGGAGGAAGACTACTAGCACAGAGCACTTAGACTACAGTGCCATGCAGATCTAGGAAGAACAGCAGAAGTTCAAGGATTTCTGCAGGAAGGAGGTCACATTACTGGAGTTTGCCCTGGTCCACGAGTACTGAGATGTACAGACAGGAAAGGTCGTACCAGCCCAGAAGCAGGTTGCTGTTGTCTGGAGGAGCTGGACAGCAACAAGTCAGTGGCTGATTGCTTGGTGCTGGTAGGCTTTCTGCGCTGCGGGAGTGGAAGCTTGCAAGGCAGTGCTTGAGGCAGTTCCGCTGTGTATGATGGAAATTGTCAGTAGTCCCAAACTATAAATGTGCTTTTACAAGCAGTCATACTAAACTGTGTCTCTAATGATATGCACCTGAGCTTTATTGACTGCCTCTACAATGTAAAGGTGACTATCTTAGCTTGTCAGAAGAGAAACTATCTATGTGCAAGCCTTTGGCCTATCATGGAGGAGACATACAAGCATCAAGATGGGATGCAATGGAAGGGTACATCTGTAGTATTTCAGCAGGCTATAGTGGCAGTGAATGCTGCAGACAGGACTTCTACTGGGAAATCCATCGAGACTCAGAGCAGAGCATTCTGTTCAACACTCTCTTGAATTTCAGGGGGAACAAGTCCACCAACTGAAGATGTCTCTCAGGATGAGTTGTTGTTTACCTAACAGGCTCTTTCCATTTCTTGTTTAAATCTGATCTAAATCAGCATGTTTTTGAAAAGTGAGGTTACATCTGCTAATGATTAACCACTTCAAAGGAACTTTTATGGACTTTTTGATAATGCTATTAACTGGGAGGAATTTGTCCATTGCCAATGGGTGGAGAGAATTAGAATTGATTTTTCTTAGCATTGTTCTGCTATCAGTTCACTGACAATTGTCCTAAAGCACAAAGAATTGAAGCCCCTGCTTTTTGCATCAGCACAACCTTGAGTCCATTAGCTATCCACAGTTGTGTTCTGAGCGGCTGCAGTGCTGAGCCCAAGTGACAAATATGAACTTTCCTTTTTGCCAAAGAGCACTGTTGCCACAGTGAAGAGTGCTATGTGTTACACAGTCATGTTTAGAAGACTCATTGGTTACCCAATGTATAGCCAGATACAAAAGGAGATTGCTATGAAACTGTTACTCTGTGCGAACTGTAACAAGACTATGGATCAGAATATCCCTGAGCTCTTGAGTTTGGATTTAGATCAGTAGTACTTCCATCTACATTGTCTCATCATTAATATTGGCAAGGGTTTTCTCCATATTTGCCAACATTTTGCCAAAGGCCTACAGTATATATTCTTTTGCATTTCAATCCCTTTTATGCATTAATGCAACAAATAGCTTCGTTTTTGTAAAAACAAAGTCTGCAACTGTTGAGTCCTTAATGATAGTCCATTTATTTGCTGCTTCCAAAACTGTGCTTGTAAAGCTTCAGTCACTTCACTGAAGAAAATAATAATGTTTGTAATTGGTTTGCTTGAATTTCTGCAGAACTCTGTATTCAGCCTACAGAGAATCGGAGTCTTTACAGGCTCAACTAAAAGCTCTGGTGCCTACAGCCTAAGCTGTGTAGGGGCTGATGGCTTCACCTCTATTCTCCTTAGTTCAAAGTCCAGAGCATTGGCTAAGATGGGAGCCATGTAGTCCTTTAAAAATACAGTGAGGATGTCTTTGGTTTCATGGTGGACTAGCTGCAGGCGAAAGGAAAAAATAGGCTTATGAGGGGCAAGGAGGAGAAGATAGTTGTAGAGAGACTTATTTAGAAGGCATGAGAACCACTTCATTCCTATTGGTGAGCAGACCTGGAAAATGTGAGCACAACAGTCCCAGAAGAATGCAGAAGTTGGATATTATCTCTCCAGGATGAAATTGTCAAAGAAAAATGGATCAGGCTTTGCCATTCTGATGTTGTGGTAAGTAATTTCTCATCAGGATTTAAAATTTCCCTCAACTCTTCTCTTCAGTGTTAAAGATTTGAAGAAATTTACGAGAATTAGAAAATTGCTTGTGGTTGCATGGTAATGCATAAAAATTATCCAGTCATTTTCATTCAGATATTTCAAAGCATGAAGTATCATCATCTTTGGTCAGGAAGGAATTTCCTCCCTTATAATAGTGTGTAAACATAACCACAGTTGGAATATATAATTTGATACATTCCTCAGAAATGTTGAGCACTTGCTGCTTTGGAGAACCACATGGAACTGTGTGGCTTGCTTTGCATAGGTGTGTCACTATTTTCTGAGTCTCTTGTACATACTTTTTTGTACCCTCAAATTCATAATAGCCTTATTTTAGTTGTGTCTCCCGCAATGTGCCTTACAGGGGCAGGCACACAGCTTCTGCTAGCAGGCTGACCTGAATTGCCTCCCTGTGAGTGTGTGGCTTCTGGCCTGAGCAAAATTCATTTTCTTTCCATGCAGACCAGAGGACGGTGAAATGACCAGGAGGTCTGTGTAGCCCAGGCAGTTACACACTTCATCGCTATTAAGGACTAGGCTTATTGTAACTTTCTAGTTTTGAAATACATTGAGGAAAAACTGCAAGGGTTAGTTTTCTGGAGTGGGAGAAAGGAGGGTAAGGGAAAGCAGCCTGCTGCTGGTACAAAGCTGTCTGTGGAACCTGCTGGGGAAAAAGCTGTGCAACCTTTTCTTTCTCCCCCTTGTCATCCCCACTTGCCATCACCACCACAGACTTGATTTTGTTGCAGGGTTAGGATCTTCTTTTGTGAGGGGAAGAAATGGCTTTTCTTTTTTTCTCCCCTTCCCCCCCCCCCCCCCCCCCCGCCTTCTCTCAGGGCACCTGTAGAGAGGGACAGAAGTTGTCTTTTTGTCATTCTAAGACAGACACCTCCTGAGGTGAACAGCTCCCTAAGAGCTGGTGACATGTTGGACAGATTTTGAAGAAGGGGTTTGTGAGCTCTCGAGCTCAAGTTTGTGTAAATGGAAGAAGCTGAACCACAACTATGCCTGGGCTCCCAACACCTTCAGATTCTTTTCCAGTAGGAACTTTGTTTTTTCCAGTGAGAAGCTGGTGCCAAGGTGGCAGATATCTGTTGCCTGGCAGGCAAAACAGTGTTAGTGTCAGCAGAGGCAACACTATACCCTAAATTTTTCTGCTTTGTCAGCAGATATTGCTGTAAGAGGCAGTGACTGTGCCATTGCATACTGAGAGCTCCACCAAAGAAGCTGCTGCTATCTCTGTTATGGTCTAGGTTTTGAAGTGAACATGTTTGGTCTGCACAGTAATCCCCTATCAGGAAACATTATTTGAGTTGAGCCACAAGGGTTTAATTGAGCAAACTTGTCACTTATTTGACAGTCTAACCCCTGAGGCATCGTTGGACATAATTAGAATATCGATACTCTAGAATTCACACTTGGGATGAAACGCACAAGTCGCAGCTGAGGCAAAGTGGTGTCATGCAGCTCCTAGCAATTGCTGGTGTAGTAGTTGCTCCTCATGTTAATTATTGTTGATCAATTCTTCTTTAGTATGGTTTTGCTGGCTTCCTAAACTAGCTGTGACCTTGTTGGGGACACTTAATCTGTTGCTACTAGCTAGTAGAAGCTGATACAAACCCCAAAGCAATAACAATACAGCTTGCTTATAGGGATACTATACACAGCTGGTGGCATGTTTCACAGGGTCCTGAAACTCTCTAGTGAGGGAGGCAGCATGATCATGGTTAACGGCTGTTCCTTTTATGGAGCAGAGTAATTGTGGGCAGGAGCTGGAGGGAATGGTGCCTGAGCTGTGTTGGTGCAAGGGAGATGCTATGTCCTTGAAAGGAATAATGTAGTTAGCAGTTGCATATTATGCCTGGGCTCAGCTCAACTGTAAATATTGGGCTGCTGCAGTAGAGATGGCCTTCCCACAGTTGTGAATTCACCTTAGCCAAGTTAATGTGGCCACGGTGAGCAGCATATCCCAGGCAGCATAGTACTCTCCTCTCTGAAATTTCAAATTATTGAAAACAAGGAGGCATGACAGCATTGGAGTACAATTACAATAAATATGTTTTTAATGCCAGAAGTGTAACTTAAAAATGACTGAACTGTTTTTTACTGAAACTTCTCACAGCTCAGCCTAAAGCAGTTGAAGCACATAAAAAAAAAAAAAAAACAGCTTAAGTAGACTTAAACATTACAAAGCACTGAGCAAATGTAAGCAGGTTTTATAAGCAGGGGTTCAAGGTGGCATTTGTGCACAATGCTACTTGCTCTTCCTTTAAGAGTACTTCAGATTCTTTCTCCCTTCCTCTTACCTTGCATCTTTTTTCTGTTTGCCATGGTTCCTGGAGTGTGACATCACTTACCAGCATGTGGCCTACCTGGAATACAGGTTTGTTTATTTTCAAGGTTTTGGTTTGTTTGAAGTGACTTGGTAGCATTAACCAGTTCAATAGATAAGTCTAGAGTAATACAGGTCACACACATATCAAGAAAGGCATCTCCAGGCAGGAGTTAAAAAACACCAAGTTAGCTTGACCTCATACAATTTTTATGTCTAAAAGGCCAAGGATTAAGCCAAATCTTCATTTCTTGCATATGGGTTTAGTAATCATACACTTGATCCTGACAACTGAAATAGACACTAGCCTTAGGTTTTTAAGGGTTTTCTGTAGTCTGTACCAGTACAGAGAAGCTGTAGTGCCTCTGTTCATGTTAAGTCTTGTCAGAATTTTTGCATAAGAAACCACAGTTCTGAGGTCTAATCTCTTTGTTGGTGCTTTTTTTAAAGCAGTTTAATGGTGTCTGAAACCACAGAAGGCATGGGAGGGGAGAACAGATCACAGGGCCTTTGGATTAGTTTATAGATGGCAGTGGCTTTAGAGTGTTTGCCTGCCTTTGCTTTATTCTTTGGGATAAGGTTTAAGATCTGGGATCTAAAAATCATTTAGGGACTCATGAAAATCCTCTGCAAGGACTTTTAGGTGAAAATCTGATGGTCTTCTACTTGTAACTATCATTAAACCTGGTGGATTGAAAAGTGTTTAAGGAAATTAAGCATTTATATTTGACTGAAAAGTCAATGAAATTTTAGTACATGCTTGTAAATCCTGCCCTAAGAAAGTTTGAACCATGTCAATTTATGAGCTGAACTTACTCTGTACAATAAAAGGTATTTGAGATTTCACTTTTCTCATTGACACAACCAAATGAAAGCTGAATGTTAGAATCCCCTCAAACTCATTCCAAACTGTGGAAATAAAACACCTTTCACCTACAAAGGTGCATGTTTCTTTAGGAAAAATTACCATTATGTTGTCCATTGGAACTGAGACACAATAAATTTATTTTTATTCAAAGCTTGTTTCTTTTATTTGTACTCCGTATGATACTAAATCCCCAAACCTAATTTTTTGTTAATTTTATAAGCTTTTTAAAGTGTGATCATGAGTTTACTCTCAGCTTCCAAATCAACTTCCAACTTGGATATCCCGTGGGTGGGTGGGTGTACATATATAGATAGATAGATAGATACAAATACAAAAATCATGGCAAGCACACATCACTGTTTACTGTACTGCTCAATCCTTCACAGATCATACCCTTGTAGATCCTGTCAGTTTTCCTTATTTTTATCTGTCACTCCTTGACTATTTCAGATTTTTCTTACTGCTTTTGCTGTTCTCAAGTAGCCTACATGGAACATTTCAAGATCGGTTTTGTATTCACAGCAAGTTTCCCATCTGTTAAAGGATCATCCAGAAAAACCAGAAGAAAAGCAGTAGAGTTATTATTGGTTGTAGCGAAGTTTAAACTGCATGATGATGGCAGGTTAACCCAAGATTCAGGTATGATCTCTTAGCGTTCAGGTTCTTGGAAAACTTTGGTTGGCGGGGAGAGTGCTCAGGATAGAGGTTCAGCATTAGCCAGAATCAAAGGTAATGACTGAAGAAATGGTATTAGGTTTCAAGTGACTATTCCAAGCACTCTTAATGACCTTTTGCTTACTAATATTTCTTTTGTCTCTTTTCATAATGCAAAGATCAAGACTGGGGTTTTGGGGGTGTTTTTCCTGCTGTGCAAAGAAAGATTCCCCTAATAGAGGTGCCCTTAATCTTGACAGAATTCATTTACCTCATTTTTTGCCTTCTTTCATTATCGGGGAGATCTTAGAGCCCTGAATCTGATACTCACCTTTAAGACAATCATAAAGAGCAGGTCAGGGAAGATGAATCATTGCAATTGTTCTTTTCAGCTGTGGATGCTATTTTTTGTCCATTTGTCAAGATCTTTGTTGCTGCTTGTCTGCAATCAAAGGCTTCCTGTCACTACTTGCTTTAGTACCGAGGGCAAACATGTCAGCTGGGCCTTGCATTACCCACCAGCCACCCCTTTCATAATTCAGCCTTGAACTGCCATTTGCCTCCCCACGCGCTGCAGCAGCATGCACATGGCCAACTAAATTTCACTCTTACTGAAAATACCACTCTACTATCCACACCAAAGCAATACAAACATGTAAATATATACACATACGCAAGCAGTTGTAATTGTGTAAATTTTCAGTAGAGTTGATATAATGACAATACACAAGCACATCAGTAAGCAGAATGATGTAGGAAATAGGCGAAAGGCAAACCAGATGGGGGGTGGAAGGAAAGGAAATGGTCTGAACAAAAAAAGAAGCTGCCAACTTCAGCAGAACCTGACAGCAGCTTTACTTGAGAGTAGAAAAATTCCTCCTTTTACATGCAATGGGGCAGGAACATCTCCTTCTAGGAAGTCCAGTCCTGTTCCCCCTGAACTTCTGTATCCATACAGACAAAGGGGATCTAAGGCTTGGCTCCACAAATGTTGATCTTAAGAAGGTTAAGCTTGTGTGAATGAAGTTCAAGGCAAACAAAAAATTCCAATGTTTCCTCACTGGAAACAGCTATATAAAGGGAGAGATGCAACTGAAGATCTGTTATAGGTTCTTTGAACAGGAACACAGAGCAGGACAGGTAAATATAGCATAATGGCAGCCTTATGCTTTGCACTTTCCAGTGAACGCATACCAGACTAAGGGTGGTCAAAAAAGGCTTTAAAGTGTGGATTATGATTCCTGCTACTGTTGCAGCACTCCATCTGACCTTCAGCAAGTCACTTAGCCCTAGTCTTTCAGTATTTAATCTTCCCTGTTGTGGGGGATGGGGGAAAGCTGAAAGGAGGACTGTTATTAAGGATTAGGAGGTGGCGTGTTACTCTGAGGTTAACGCTATACAGCTGACATCAACAGCAGATGGCTCCGAGGCCACATGAAATGCAATTGCACAAGCCACATGAACAGACGGCATATGAGAGCAATTCTGCCAGCTTTAACTAGTCTGGGCCTGGAAGAGAGAGCATTCGTGTAATGCAGCTAGGGGCCTGGAGCTATGCTGTTCCCTCAAGGCAAAAATACCTACCGGTGTGTGTAAAGCAACTTGACAAAGGTGTCTTGAGACAGGGGTGGCAAAGCATTGAAGTAAGCTGGGACCTGCAGCCCTTTTGATGGTGAGCAGTAACAAAACAAGTCCCTTAATCTTTCTAGGCTATTACATTTACTGTATATACTTGTATGGTTGCCGTCACCTTCCCCAGTCTTGAAGTTGTTCAGTTTCTGTACACCCGGGAGGGAGGAAAGTAGTGCTGCCAATTTGCTTTATGGATAGGGATGGAATCAGTGCATGTTGTCCAACGTGCACTGGAAATCTGCAGCAGAGCAGGCGATTGAATGCAGGATCCCTTGGTCATAGGTTAATGCTGAAGCAGATGGACTGTTCATCCCCAAAGTTAAGCCCCCTGCTTCTGCCACATCTATTGAGGTGCTTGTACTCAGTTTGTGTTTGCAGACAGTTTTATTTTTCCTCTGGTCTGGAGATGAAAGTAGCTTTGAGCAGGACTGGAATGTCTGCCCGTGGCAATCCTGAGCTACGCAGAGTTGGTCTCTGAGGGCCGGTCTTGTTTGTATGGGAGCTTGATTAAAGATGAGTGAGAAGTTCTGTTCAAGAGAATGAAAAGCCCTTGTCTGTGTTTAAAATTATTAGCAGAGTGTTCCTCCCTATCGTGGTGCTGAGTAGCCAGAGCCCTGTTTGATTCACGTAGTAGAAGTAGTGCTTGTGTGCTTCAGGGTTAGAGTCTAATGGCAACCGTAGCAAGGGCTGGAGCTCCATTAGTGGCAGAGAAGAGGTTTGAATGCAGTATCTGAATGTGAACTTCATATTGCTGTAAGAGGCAAAACTAAAATTCCATATCCAAGCRTTTCTAGGCAGGAAGGTTTAAAATTGTTTTCCCAAGACAATTTCTAAGGAGTAGGGTGTTTGAATTGATACAGCATTTGTGTTGCTAACTCAAATCTGAAACCYGTAACAAGATCCTGTTTTCGGTCTGAGCCCAGAAAAGAAAGCATCTGTGAATTTTGGGTAAAATTCTGGACTTCTGAAGAAGGTGTATGTTGCATTGTTTCCTTGGGTTTTTTTTAAGAAGATCTAAGTGTTTGAATTTAGCTGTTTCTCATTCTTGTGACTACTAAGACTGAAAACCTGTTGAATGTTACAACAACGTAGAGACACATGCCTGAACTCTGCCCTTTAGGGAACTCTAGTTCTGCTTGTTGCCTCAAGGATGTAGTGAAAGGAGCTAGCCATGTGTGGAAAGGAACATGATTAAAATGTTATTTWAAAAAAAGAGTTTATAGGTGGGTCTGCATGCTCTGCCACTGCGTATTCATGTCATGCTAACATATGAGGCTTTCTCTAAGAAGCAATTCTGAAGTGCATTCTTGTTTCTAAGCTAGCCTCCATGCATGGAGTTGTCTTCATTTGCTTGTTACTTATGTGACTAGTCACTACTGACTCTCCCACAGGCAGCTTGTAGGGTCATGACCTTGCTCCTATTTAAAGTTTCAGTGGGGAAAGCCAACCACGGAGGAGCTCTATGTAGTTTTTGGCAGAGTCTCAGGTCTAGCGTGTACAGGAATCTTTTTTTCCCCCATCCTGTTTTTACTTTTTACAGACTCAAACAGAAGTATAAATGTTTTTTCCCCTAAATGCTTGCATGAAAAAAGCCCACGAAGGTTTAGAAGGCAGCTGGCTGCTCCGAAGTAACATCTTAGGGGAAGGGGAGTTGTAGTCAGGTCCCTGTGGTACAGTGATTCAGTGGGAAGCTGCTGAGACACCACTTCTACAGAAGTCCGATAAGAAGTCATTTTCATCCTTCTCTGCTTATTATGCTTCATACAGCAGTCTTTGTATGGGTTAGTTCAGCTGTTCTGACTAAATTTGCAGTCTGTAATTAATTCTAAGCTAAGACTCTGATCTCTTCTTGTCCTTCATGGCTTGGGTGGGCAAGATCTCAGCTGGATCCCTTTAAATTTAAGAACAGGTTCTGTGTTTTACCTTGACCAAGCTCAGTTGTTTGCTGGTGGTGTAACCCATACAGTACATGTTTTTTTGAGACTGTTTCATTCCTTTGAAGAGCTAGCTTGAGCTCACACTATCTATCTGCCAGATGCCAGATCTGGAACCTCTGTTTCTGATGTGTGCTGAGGGCTGTGAAAAGCCTCTTTCTTGCTATCCTATCTCCTGCAATATATTTGGTTGTGAAAGCGTAGGGCAATAGATCTGCCAGGTGAGGTACAAGAACTAGACCTCGTGACCTCTGCTTTCACTGTGAGGCTGAATATGTTGGTAAAAGAATTAGGCTGTAACAGGAGTTTCAGAGACTGTAATTTCCTGCTCTGACAGTTCTGTATGCAAAGGATGAAGCATGTTCTCTTTGCAGTGGAGTACGGTGGAGCATTGATCTGTTCAGATGCCTGCATCCCAGCCTTGAGCTAGAGAGCTGTTCTGCTTCATATATCTTAAGGAATATGAATCATTCAGTAAATTCAAAATGGGAGACTTTCTGAGAGGATGCTATGAGGAAAGGAACAGAATTTGGATACATGTGGGGAAAAAGTATCATGGCTTTTGTTTCTTAAGCTGCACACCTAGTCCCAGGTGGCCATTGTCTCTCTTCTTTACTGAAAGACTGCCTCAGTTTCCCAGTTCAGTGAATTGCTTCTCAGAGAGCCACAAAATCCTTCCCAACACATCTCATTTTACCCCTTTTGCTTTGCAAATCAGCGTATGATCCATGAGTGTGTCTAGACCAGGAAACAATTAACAGCAAGAAAAAGTACTTCCTTGGCTTGCAGGCAGCTCCCAGCTTGCTCCTTTCCCCAGATTAGTGAGGATTTGAGGYGCACGTTCTGTGTACGCTAAATCAGTTCTGCAGAAACCACTGCATACCATCGTCCTGCTCTTATCTCTGAATTCCATGGACAGGCAATCTCAGCTGCTCAGTGCAGGCTGGCAGCTTTAGCTTGCCAGTAGGTACTGAAAGCCATGTAAGCGTGGAAATGACAGTGACACAATGGCTAAGATGTTATCTGTAGCAAAGGCAAAGGCAGTTTCCATGGTGATGGAGAAGCTCCAGGCCACTAGTGGTGCAACTGCTGTGTTGGACAGGATCAGTAGCCTTTTTATACAGAGGTTGCTCCAATAAAGCTTTTATGTGTTTATGTGGGCCTCATTAGGTGGTATCCAGCTCTGGAACATAAAATGAAGGGTGAGGGGAAGATCAAACTGACTGAAGTGGGTGCTGACCTAAAAAGAAAATGGGAAAGAAGGTGAAAATGTTGTAAGTCTTGAAGTATCCACAAGTGACAGGTGTATATGACAGCTTGAGTGTATTTGATATTATGTGTATTTGATATTTTGGTCAGTACTTTCCTGAGATATTGCGTGCCAACGTTAATAGCTGCTAAAGTTCTTATTTCAAGTGGGAGAGTCAGATTCATATCCCCAAGTCTTAACTCCTCTTCAAAATGTTCCTTCTGAATTGGATCCAAAATCAGAACGGGTCTCTTTTTCTATATTGAGACTAGAAATTCCCAGGGACTTGGGGAAAGTGGATGATCTTGCGACTTCTGCATCTCAAGCATTAAGACATCTTTTGATTCACTTGGTCCCCCTTTTGGGTAATAATCTCTCAACACCTCAGCACAGGTATGTGGAATTCATTTCGTACTCTTCCTGTAGGGTCTTACAGCCTGTGCTTTCACTTTGCTTATTGCTGGGACAGCAGGTACAACATCTCCAGGATCCCACACTGGAAATGCACATTTTGCACTTCTGCTTTGATCTTCTACCAACCTGTGCTTTGTGGGTGCTGCAGCACATGAGTAGGAATTGTGTGTAAAACTGCTCAATTAAAATAATCATTTGGTCATTTTGACCCAGACTTTCGGTGGTTTTAAACATTGGCTGCTCTCTTCTGAACTAGATGATAAAAGAGATTTGTATTCTGTCTTTCAGGTGCTGCGGGGGACCGGGAAAAGATGCCTGTCAATCATGAGGCTTTCCTGCTCATGGCTAATTCCCAGAATGAAATGGAAGATTGGGTGAAAGCCATCCGACGGGTTATATGGGCTCCATTTGGTGGAGGTATTGCAAATAGCTCACATGCACATAAATTAAAACATTTGCCTCAAGGTAAAACATATTCTTGTGATACTAGGATATGTGTAATACTGTAAAATCACTGAGATGCCTAGATAAGCTTTTGATTGTCTGAAGTGTTTTGCAGCAAGGGGATTGGTTGATTTTTTTTGCCAGGGGATGGAAGGGGATGGGAGAGGAGGGCACATCCAGACTGTATAACTAACTCTCAGTCAGAAATGGGTGGTGATAATAAACATATCACTACTGTCAGTACTCAGTTTTTTACAGCTAATTATGAACTATTCTGTGGACCTTTCTTATCCTTATGGACATAAAGGAGTGTGTCCAGTTATCTCAATTTTCTACCACAAGGACAGATGCCCATCTTTAACCTCTGTACAGCCAGAGGCAGCAAAACTTTTCATCTAGCTAATGTAGGGCCCAGTTGAGAAGACAAAGCTTCCGCTGGCTTCAGTGGGRGTGTAGCCTGAGGAAGAGCAACAGAGTCAGGCTGAATAAACACCTGTAACATAATACAGCTGTTGATAATTCCTGTAGTTAAAATGAACAAAAAAATCCAGACTCTCAGTGTTGATATTGTACCACAATCTTCAAATTCTCAAGTCAGTAGATTAGATAGGAGGTGGTTTTGTGGTTTAGCATAGAACAAGGGTTCACGGATGTTTTCTTCTGGGTTCACTGTTGGTGACAGCAGCTACTGGCTTGGTACTGGACACTTTACGCTTTGAAGTGACTTGTGTACTACTGATGGAGTTCATGCAAATAGTGGTATCCTATGCAGATAGTGATATTGACCTCCTTTGAGAGGTACAGATAAAAAAGTGCCAGATAAGGGTTAGGTAGTACAATTGCTTTTGCTGAAATGAAGTTACTAGTTTTCCTGGATCTGGGGGGGAGGGGGAAAGTGACCTTGATGCAATTGAGGGAGGCTCAAATACCACAAGGTCACTAAGAAAATCTAGTGTTTGTTAGTAACTTTTATGTCGGTTTGGTTTTTTTTTTTCTTTTAAGTGACTCTTACAATTTTGAGTCTCTGTGTAGCAGCATTTGGTTTGTCTGGAGGAGATACAATCTCTACTGATGATGTAATTTTTTCCTAGGTCCTTCTTTCGCTTAGCAGAAAGGGTGTATGTACAAAAGGCAGCTTGTACCTGAGTCTGAAAGGTTGCATGCAATGCTGTTGTGCTGTGGGCAGAACAAGCCCTTTTCACTGGTAGGAACTGATCTACAATGATTTCTCCTCAAACATGAGTATGTGCTTGTTTTGCTTTCCTTCTGAAGTCCAGTCCACAGTGAAGGGTCTTTTAAACTCTGAGCTTAGTGCAGGTCCCTGCAGTTCCTCCATCAGAAGTCTCAGAATCTCAGAGATGGTATTTCTGTGGCCATTTGTAGTGGACCTTACAGTGTGTATTTTACAGCTATGCTATGTGCATCAAATAAATACTGTGAGGAAAAAGGAGACATTCAGTCATGACAAATGGTACACGTTCCTTCTGCCTCCTTCTTTAGGGCATGATGTCAGTATCAGTGCAAATTTGGCTTCTTTTTTGTTAGTGTTCATGTTTTGTCAGTCTCTTGGAATAGTTCCAGAGCAAGCATCTTTTTTTAAGTATTAAAATAAAAAATAATTTAAAATCCTAAGATTTTAAAAACAGAAACRTGAGGATGGCATAAAGGTAGGGATGGATTTCTGTTTTTTGTTTTGTTTCTTTATGGGGGCAGCATTGTTCTAATTAATTTGCTCCTTTTCTGTACCTCTGAACTTCTCTGCAAAGCTATCGGATAACATTTTGGTTTTTCTTTAAATGAGGCAGATACTCTTATTCTTACATTTGATTCCAGGAACTGGGGCTTTATGAGATATCAAAAAACATAGAATGAAATCATGAGAATGTGGGAGCAGGGCAGCACAGGGGGGAATACAGAAGCGCAGGGGGGGAATACAGCAGCTGCTGTTTGTTGCTATTTTCACATACTGCAGATTTGATCTGGTTCCATCAATGTCAGTGTGAAGGATGCTTCGGCTGTTGGTGAGAGCTGGCTTAAGCCCTGTAGAAGAGAAGCACTGCCGTTTGCAGAKTTGGAAAGAATTGCAATTGTGTATTGATGTTTTTCCTCTATCTGTGGATAAAAACTACCCAAGAACATGGGTACATCCTGGGCAGTCAGCCTGCCCTGAGCTCTCTGCCCTAATACTCAAATGCATCACTCTAAAGCTAGCTTAGCTATGTCTGCTTTGTAGTCCAAGCTGCATGAACAGATTCTTATGCTATGGTTTCATCGCTTCTCTGAGCTGACTGAAGTGCTAGCTGCTGTCAGGAGTGGTCTTTTCCCACCTTGCAACCATGTGTTCCCACCACGTTTCATTCTGCTAATACTAGTGGTTATGCAGCTGTGCAGTAGGAAATGACCTGGTAGGAAAAAAAAGTAGGGAGGATTAGTTTGTAGGTGGCTTGGCTCCCTGGCCCTGCTAACCATGCAGCTGCAGGACTAGTAGTTCCAATACAATGGGGAGAGATGGTGGGGTGAAGGAGAGATGATGGGGTGGAAGAGGGCACGCTTGTTCGTTCTGACTGCAACCAACATATAAATCAGCTTAAAAGAAACCATGGAGCTTGCATCCTCAGTCTTTTTGCACTTCACAAAGTATTTATAGGAATATCAATAACTAGGAAATAGTTAAGATGTTCAAACCATTGTTTCCAAATGGTTTTAGCCAGTTTGGGGAAATGATCAAACCTACTCCTCCTCCATCAGAATCAGAGCAGGGCAATTCCTCTGAGTGAAATCCCAGYTTAGCTCAAATGTGGGAGGACAGTAAACATAGCTGTCTCTGTGTTTTAATTGAATAATTTGAACTCTGCTTTGCTACCACCACTAATTTGAGAGCCAAGTCTTATCTATCGACACTTTTTAATATATGAAGCTAAAGGGACGGGGGGAGGAATTAAAAAGCAGGCTTCATTATTAATATGTAAATATCCAGCCCTGGAGAAGGTTGATATGGTATAAAAATGAATTATGCCAAGATAAAAGGGGAGGCTTAGCCACAATTTAATTTTTGCAGATGTATTGAAGAAACATAAATCAAAAAGGTTGAGGGTATCTTCTTACGTGTTGATGTGGGCACATGAACTGAGTTTAAAGGTGAACAGCAAAGGCTCCTTAAAATAAAACAGAAAAGTCTCCAAAGCTGCTGAGGATCCCAAATTATTAATAGGAGACACATTCAGGCTTAAAAGCCATATGGAATGTGTGCTTTGAAATACACTTCAAATGTGGCCTTAAAATAAAATCTTAGAGTTCCTAGGTCTTTTGAAGAAGAGCTGTCTTGTTTATGGGGAAAATAATTTCTAACAAGTTTCCCGGAGTTTCAGGCTCCTGAATTCTTGAGTCTAGTCCATCTCATTTGGAGCAGATGATTTTGTAAACTGAGATTTGAGAGTACTCTGTATGTTTTGATTATGTCTTTAAGAATAGAGTTTGTCACAGTGGCTTGATAAAAGTGAGTTTTGGAGCACATTCTGACAGAGGGTGATTAAAACTGTTCCCTATGATCATTCTTACCTCCATGATGAACAAATTTTGTCTAGTTTACACCACTAGAAGTTTATCTGAAGAGTCCCTCTGTGCCCTACAGTCATGCTGTTCTGCAGCTCCTCTTTAATATGGAGTGCTTGTAGCAGTTCCATAGTGCTAAATGCAAAGGGTTCGTGGCCATAGGCTTGGGTGAGAGTGAGCCTGCCAGTGTCCTCCAAAGGCGGATGCATTGAAAGTGTTCAGTGTAGTTGGGGGGAGAGGAGGTCATTCCTCACTCTGTACATGTATGGTGGGGCTGTACTTCTAGTCTGAAGAAATACAGCTACTTTAAGGAAATGCCTTTCCATCTGCTCACCTCTCAGTTGGCATGCCTTCCTCATTTTTGTCTTGCATCAGATGTAAAACATAATGTGCCTAGGACTGAATTTTGGGCCATGAGGTACAAAAGCTGAGTTTTGTGGTGCCTGAGTTGAAAGCCGAGTGGCATAACTCTCTCTCACAGCTCAGCACATGACCAGCACTGCATGGGGACAGAATCATTCTGTGTTAATCTTGTGTTATGTTTGTTTGTTTTCTTCTGTTTACATATTCTTTCTTGCCATGAGCAGTTCCTTGCTCCTCTGCCAGAAATGCATGTCACAGCCCCTTTCTTTCTCCATTACTTTATCCTAATTTCTCCTCCTCATCATCCCTTCATCAGTTCCTTGTGATGGAGGGGAGGTAAAGCAGTTGGAAGGGATGTGCTTCCCTTAGGCAAACATGGAGAGCTTTAGTCTGTGACAAAGTAATTGTGCTGCAAGAGCTTCATGAGTGGTTTCTCCTTTCAGGAGGAATAGTCATTTTTTAACTGGTGGGCTCTGAAGAAGAATCCATTGAGGAAGCCCCTCTACTATCATTAATTCCAATCCTCTTCTCCATATAGATAAACCCTGATGTGTGAATTCTTTCTTCTTCTGACAGCCAAAACAGTGCAGAGAATGTTTTTGCTGGCAACCAGGGCCCTGTGCAGACCATGTCTTGTATTAGGGGAGAGCTGCAAACTAGGGGACAAGTCTCTGAGGTGTAATTTAATACCTGGCTCAGTGTCATTATGGGTAATGGAAGAATAGCCCTACATAGGCCTAATTAAGGATCCTGTTTTAGATGAGTAAATGTCTTTCGGATAACATCTGCATGAGAGCAAAACATGACTGTTTTGAAGGGTCAGATATTGGTATTAGATGCATGTCCACCAGGATGCCAGACTGTTTAGGAGCTAGGATATGATGTTAAGTCTTGGCAGTCTGAGGTTTAATTCCTCCACCTGTAAGATGGGGATTTTCCAGTAAGAGCATCATGAGCATAGAATCATATCAGTGAATTTAAGATGCTAAGATACCACAGTAATGAAGAAGAGGGAGGTGGCTTCTGTTATCTGCCCAGTGTAAAGACAGAGAGGACGTTTCTGCTCTCTGTCTTGCTAGAGGGCTCCCCCAGAGTGACGGTCTCAAGTAGGATTCCTGGATGGGCCAAGAGGAGCCCCTTCACTAAGGTGGCAGGGTGGGCTTCCCTTGTGCAGGCTTCCACAGGTGTGTGGGGAGTGATGCTGGGTGTTTGTTGTGACTGATATGTGCCATTATCTCTGCACAGAGACAGCTGGCGCCTGATGCAGCTTATCAGTGTTTGCTCTTCAGTGTTGTCTCATGCTGGGAGATGGGCCCAACCAAGGGAAGAGGAAGAGAAAGATGATGGGGATTATGAGTTCAGATATCTGCCCAGGACTAGGGGATGCATGAATCATCTGCGAGGAGGTGCTGGTTAGCCTTACCCCAAGCAAAGGTATAACAAGCAGAGGGTACGCTTGTGGATATAGAAATTGAGACACAGAGTAGAACTAAAGTAAGTTGGGAGTGGATCTTGCTGCCAAAACTGCTTACAACAGAGAAAGTTTTAAGACCTGTTTCTGAGATACGATTAAGTTATTTTTTCTACCTTATCTCTGTCAGATATATCTGGGGCTTCTATTACTGCTTTATGACCAACATATTTTACCATCATGATGCAGCCTTGAGGTAGGGAAAGGCTATTGTCCTCATTTTTTGTAAAGGAGGAATCTGAGGTATTGAGCAATCAAGTAACTTGCCTGAGGTCACAATGACTATCTGTAAAAGAGCCACGCTGAAGGCATCAGTCAGCAAGGCAAATAGAAGAATCACAACCCTGGACCTCAGGAGAGCAGGCTTTGGCCTTTTCAGGGATATTCTTGGAAGAATCCCATGGTATATGGTCCTGGAGAGAAGAGGGGTCCAGGAGATCTTGTTGATTTTCAAGGATTACTTCCTCCAAGCTCAAGAACTGTCCTCCCCCATGTGCAGGCAACCAAGCAAAGGTGGCAGGAGGCCTGCATGGATGAACAAGGAGCTCCTGACAAAGCTCATACCTAAAAAGGAAGCATAGAAGAGGTGGAAGCAGGGACAGGTGACCTAAGGAAATACAGAGAAACTGTCTGAACATGCAGGAATGGACTTAGGAAAGCTAAAGCCCACCTGGAGTTGAATCTGGTGGGGGCCGTGAAGGGCAACAAGAAGGGCTTCTTCAGGCATATCAACAACAGCATGAAGACCAGGGGAAATGTGGGCACACTACTGAAAGAGGCAGGAGACCTGATGACAAAGGGCATAAAAAAGGCCAAGGTACTCAATGCCTTCTTCACCTCAGACTTTACTGGTAAGATTTGTCTTCATCATTCCCTAGCCCCTGAAGCCAGTGGGAAAGCCTGGAGCAAGGAATACTTCTCCTTAGTAGAGGGTGATCAAGTTAGGGAAAATTAAAAAAAAATGGATATACTGAAGTCCATGGGACCTGATGGGATATATCCACAAGTGCTGAGGGAGCTGGCCAATGTGTGAGGCCACTCTCGATGATCTTTGAAAAGATATGGTGATTGGGGGAGGTCCCTGAAGACTCCTGTCTTCAAGAAGGGCAAGAAGGAGGACCTAGGGAACTACAGGCTGGTCAGCCTCACCTCTGTTGCTGGGAAGGTGTTGGAGCAAACAAACCCAGAAATCATTTCCAAACATACTATAGTCAAAAAGGTGACTGGGAATAGTCAGCATGGATTTATGAAAGGGAAGTCATGCTTGACCAACCTGATAGCCTTCTATGATGAAATGGTGGATGAGGGAACAGCAGTGATTATTGTTTGTCTTGACTTTAGCAAGGCTTTCAGCACTGTCTCCTGTAATATCCTCATTTACAAATTCATAAAGTACAGACTAGATAAATAGACAGTGAGGTGTACTGAAAACTGGCTGAACTGCTGCACTCAAAGGATTGTGATCAGAAGCTCAAAGTCTATCTGAAGGCCAGTCATTAGTGGTACACCCCAGGGCTGATACTGGGGCCAGTACTGTTTAACAACTTTGATGACCTGGATAATGGGACAGACTACACCCTCAGCAAGCTTGCAGGTGATATTGGGAGGAATGGTTCGTGCATCAGATGGTTGTGCTGTCATTCAGAGGGACCTCAACAGGCTAGAGAAATGAGTGGACAGGAACCCCATGAAGTTCAACAGAGAGTAATGCGAAGTCCTGCACCTGGGGATGAATAAACCCAGGCAACAGTACAGGCGGGGAGCTGACCGGCTGGAAAGCAGCTTTGCAGAGAAGCACCTGGGATGCTGTTGGACAAGTTGAACATGAGCCAGCAATGCACCCTTGTGGCAAAGAATGCCAACAGATTCTTGGGCTGCATTAGGAAGAGCATTGCCAGTAGGTTGAGGGAGGTGAGCCTTCCCCTCAGCACTAGTAAGACCACATCTGGAGTGCTTTGTCCAATTCTGGGCTCCCCAGGACAAGAAGGATATGGGTTTACTGGATTGAGTCCAGTGAAAGGCCACTAAGATGATTAAAGGATTGTGGCAAGTGAAATACTAAGAGAAGCTGAGAAGGCTGGGATTGTGTAGCCTGGAGAAGAGAAGATTCAGAGTGGATCTTATCAGTGTGTATAAATACTTGATGGAAGGGTGTAAAACTAAAAGCGTAACTAAAGCATGTCAAGGGCAAAAGGTGTTTCTTACTGACTTTTGAAGGTCCTACCTTTAGAAGTCAGGTGGCTGCTCCACTTCCATATAAAATTAATAAATTTCACATCTCTTTAGTTTACTCCTTGCATATATTTCACCTGGCTAAAGGCTTTAAGTGACATTCAGTACCAGTGCCCAAGCTTATCTGGGCTCTGAGTGGAGACCATGCAGTAGCCTGGTCATCGCAGAGCAGAAACGGTTATTCTTGGAGTACTGTGTCAGGGCTTGTTAGAGGGGCAAGTCCCCCACTACTGGTTTCAAAAACCCCAGGCAGCAGCACAAGTTCTGCACTGCAATGCTGTATCTCCAGCTGTCATTAACCAGCTTAGTTCCAGTGGCTTCTGAAGGATGATGCAGTTTGGAATCAGGTAAATGAATTTGTAGTACTTCGTCTGTTAGCTTGGACAGTCCTGGGCACCAAAAAGCAGGCATCCAGAGCTGGGRAATGACAGGCAGCTGAGCAAGAATCCTTCTCAGTGCCTCTGCTCAACCAGATAGCAGAAAACTACAAATAGAAATGACTTCTGTTACATTTGCAGGTGAGCAGGGTAAAGCTTTTCATGGGGTTTGCTTGATGAAATATTTTTTGGGTGGGAAATGCTGATTTGATAAAATGAAACWTCACATGGGAATGTTTCCATTTGGATGAAACTTGTGCTAGGAAAGGTTTTTCAAGCTCAGGGTAGAATTTTTAATACAAGCTCTGCCCTGAATTGGTCTTGTACTCCAGAGGTTGTGTAAGCAATTAAGATGTAAAATCTATCCAACTTAAGCCCTTTCCTCAAAAAAATGACTTTGAAAAGGGTCTTGGAAAAGAGAAGATTGCAGGAAGGTCTGATGGATAAAATTATAAATGTAAGGAGGATTTGAATAGTGCACAGTCATGAGGTTTGAACCAAGAAAAGAAGTGTTTCATGCAGTGCACAATTAAATTATGAAACTCATTGTCACAAGATGTTGTGGAAACAAAAATAATAAATGGATTCAAAATAGAATTAGATGGGTTCATAGAAGATAAGTCCACCTGCAGTATCAAAGAAGCAGTTCTGGAGGGAGTCATTAGCTTCATATACCTTGTATTGCTAAGAGCAATCCAGCTTTAGATGAAATATGGTGGGGCTTGTGTTTGCTTCAATAACAGATTGTTTTCCTCTTCTCTTCAGCAAGTGCGTGCCACGGAGAGGTGATAGTGGCTGTGCATTTGTTACGTTGTTGGTGACTACTGCCTGTAGCACATAGTCTGACCAGTACCACCTCCTACACTGGTGGTTTCTCATTGAGACCATTCCTGCAATCATTAGATTCATGCTTGATGTTTGAAAGCTGACAGTCTTTAAAACACTGATGGTTCTCACTGCACATCCTGGCAGCATATGATTAATGGGACAAACATGTTCCTGTGGTGTTTCTCAGCTTGCAGGCAAGTATTTTAATTTCTCTCTATTAGTCCTTTGATGAATGTTATGAGGATATGTGCTTACTGAAGGAGAATGGTAGCCTGCTCCTTGCAAGTTGCAATTTTAACCATTTAGGAGCTGAGAACAGAGAAATTCACCCTGTCTCTCTTTTCCTATTTCCTTTGTAAAGGTTACTCTTCTACCCCCCACAGTTGCTCCTTTTTTCTTCTCCTCCATCATCATGTAATTGGTCTTGCAATTTCCCTTTCCTACATTCTGAGTTGCAGGTCAGGGAAGGGAACATTCAGCCCTTGACCTCTTCTAGAAGTGTTCCTGAAAGGCTAGCAGATTTACTGAAATGTTTTATCCATTTTACAAATTGGAGCTAAATGCCATCCCCTCCCCAAGCACAGCCAGTCAGGTTCAGCTGTTGCTAGAACTTAGACYATGACCTTTATGCTTGGGTGGTGAAGGTATAAGTTATGCTTCATATTGAYTGAGAATTTTAGTTGGGTAGTGGAGGATAAAGGTAAATGTGTGGGAATTGGCTAACAGATTTTCATCATTGATTGAGTTTGAGGAAGCAACAAAGTGAAACCATATGCAATTTACCTGGTAGTGAGTTTTACAATTGTAGGTTACAGACTGACAGAGGTATTTATGATGAAGTTTGATTTGGATAAGCACCCATGTGTTCAATGTTGATCCTGCCTGCTTCTCAGTGACTGATTGTGCTTAGGTTATCAGCCTCTCAGGCTTGGGATATGGGAAGGCTTAAAAACATAAGTTTGTTTGGTTTTCTGAATGGATAAAATGGGGCTGGTCTTCTAAATTTTAGTTGTGAATCTAGATCACAAGCCCTGCCATGTTCCAGGATGGCCAGAAATCCAGGTGGCTTGTTTCATTCTGTACTAGACGAGGATCAGCAACAGGTTTCAGACTCCATGATCCTTGCATTTAAACCCACAGCTGGAATTCTTATCCTTCTCTAGTGATGAGACACTGGTGGCAACAATTATACTATGTCATAACTATTTTTTACTTACTAACACCCCGAACTTTTGTAAAACTTTTCTCTGCAGTGGGGGCATCAACATGCAGCGCACTTGAAAGAGAAGATCTGCTGGTCAGATGCTTTCTACAGACATAGCTTCAGTCAAGTCTATGGAAGCTATCTGTTAAATGTAGACAAGCATGTGCAAGAGTCAGTAAATAAAAAGTTCTGTAAAAGATGTTCTTATGTTGTGGGGAGAAAGAAGTTTTCCAGGGCACGTTTGTCCAGATCACTGCTTGCTAAAAGGCATTTTTTGTTGCTCTTGATGTTTTGTTCTCTAAAAGCTTCTTGCCTTTGTTTAGAGAGAAATAGACCAATAAACACAGGGGTTTGGCTCTGGATTCAGAATGCTGTGGTTAAGTGATGTTTAGGTCTGTTTATCATCTTTTCTCTGTGAGCAAACAGTTACAATCTCAATTTAGAGCATAAACTGGTCAGAGTCCACGGCAGGGTAATTTACAGTGCTGCTCAGTCAGTTCCTTTCCTGACATAGTTTAGAGAGATGGGAAGACACCTCACACAGGTTAGGCAGAATCTACTGTGATAGAAGGATGAACATAGCTACTTGTTAACCTTTTAACCCAGGGTGAACTGGTTTATCAGTCAGTAAGCAGAAGCCTGCTTATTCTCAGAAGATTTCATTTTACCAGTAAAGGTTGAGACCCCAGCCCAGAGCAGGGGAGGAGTGTGAGGACATCATTTTGTTCAGGGAAGGATCTGTCTAAAGTGTTTGGAGAGGGAGGAAACTGGAAGGGAAATTTTGTGTACAGGGGACATACTGTTGAAGTCTTTCCTGCTGGGATCAGCCCCGTGACTGATCACCTGTAGCCATTTCACTGCCAGCTTTCAACAGATACAAGGAGGTGTTCAAGTACCCGTGTTTGCCTGGGTTAAAAAATGAATCTGTACAAGGCTCAACTTACTTGAAAATTAGGGAACTTCAGCTCTGATTCTAACTTTGATACTAGGCCCTTTCTGTACAAATAGGCGAAGCAATTTCCTAGGTCTGAGCTCCCTCAGACAGGTCTGCTTGAGTATACCTGTATATTAGCTAATACTCTGTGTAAGCCAGTGTCTAAAAATACTCACACCCTATGGGCACTTGCTAGAGCTGTGCAAGCCAACAAGTTTGCTCACAATCAGAGATGAGGAGGAATATTTTCTGAGTTCATGCAGGTTCACCATTCCTGTCTGTTGCAACCAGATTCAAGACTGAATTTGACCTGAGTTAGATGCCAAGCCTGAGACATGCCTGGATTTTCAGAGGTTGTGTGAGCTGTAATGAACTTCCCAGCCAGTCTCAAGGCTTGTAGTGACATGTACAGGCAGGATGCTTTCTCCCTGTTCTGGTACCTGCAGCAGAATAACTGCGGTGGTGCTAGCTCATGAGAGCGTTACTAGGACTTTCTCCATGCAATGACACCAGGAAAGAAAATGCCTCCAGCTCCTCAGCAGCAAGTTCATGTGAGATTTACTCGCTAAACAGTTTTAGAAACTAAGTTCTTCTTTAGGAAAATAAGAGCTGCCCAGTATAAACTTCTCTACAGCTAAACAAATTCACACCAATGGGGGAAGAGAGAGTTCAGTCTCCATTACCCCTTCTCTCCTTGGCACATGTGTATGGGGAGATCTCCAGGTGAAAATTTTGATGGTAGTTTATATGCAACGTGGCCAGCTCTCTGGATTTTATTGCTGTTCTTGCAGTATCAAGTATACTTCTGGAGTCTGCAGCCCCTGCAATCCAGGCATTATGTGTGAATCTTGGATTCCATTTTTGAGAAATGTGGTTAACAGAGAAAGCAGGATCCAAGTGTGACCTGGAAATTCAAAACACAGAAGACAAATTAAATATATGTATATATAGTTATTTTTATTCCAGTCTCATCATATTCTGTGGTCTAAGTCATGATTTTTAACACAATGCTTTGAAAGGGATTGAGAATTGTTTCATGTAAGAAGGTAGGTGATAAATGTGGAATGTGTAGATATGCAGCACAATGTTGCATTCTTCTCACAGGACACCTATAGCTGCAGAGTTACCATGCGCAGGGAACAACACTGAAGCAGCTGCCATTTTATGCTTTAGTTGTGATGCTCCTTCTGCTTTTTTCTCTCACCAGAGAGCTGTGTTTGCTTTTTCTTTGGAGAAGAGTTTGCAACATCTTCGTCATCTCTCATACAACTCATGGTATTATAAGCTATGCTGAAGTCTAACCATGCTTTGAGTCATGCTGTGTCCTTGGCCACAGAGAGGCTGTGAATTTCACAAGTTAATTGTACTTCGGGTATAACAATTTCCATGTTAAACAAAATGACTTTCTATTTCATTGGATACCTCCTTGTTCTTGTGTTTTGAGAGACAGAAAACAGAAATGGAGAAGTGAATGGAAGAATAAAAGTCTGCATTTGCTATCTCCTGGGCTCCCATCCCAAACATTGAGTCCCAGGCTCCATAATGTTATTAGCAGACGTGACACATTTTGAGGCATTGTTCCAGGGAAAAGTGCCAAAAATCCTGATGGTGTCTCAGCCATTCAGAAGAGGATTGGTCTGCTCGCCAGTTAGCACTGTGGGCAGGCTCTCCCTAACCTGCAGCCTGCTGTGTTCACCACAAGGGAAGAGAGGATAATAAAAGGGTGAAGAATACCCAGGATCTCATTTGTACCTTTTGTTTAAGGATCTCCATCACTTTCCAAATATTCTTTAGTGGGCTTTAAATACTTTCTACTGTATTGTCTGGGCTTCTGGTGTCTAGTTGTGCAATACCTTGCTACTCGAGGTATACCTTGAATAGCTAAGGAATACCTTACTACCTTGCCATTCAAGAACTGGAGCTTTTGATCCTGGTGCTGCCTTCACCCGTAGTGACAGTCAGTCATTTCTTCAGGAGCTTTTGATCAAAACAGAGAAAGTACAGACAGAGTTTGATCTCAAGTTTCCTGAGTTGTGGGACAACACTATCTCCGTGACTGGAATCTCAGAGCTTGGCTACTGGGTCAGTATCTTCTTTGACATGTGTGTTCAAACTGAGCTACAGTGTAGCTAAGAAAGTGATGGGCCACTAAGTTCAGATGAGCGTGGTCTATGCAGTGACCACAGATATGATATTTTAATAACAGAAGCAGATAAGCAGCTGCAGACAGGGATAACATTTTTTTTTTCCTGCAGAGGGAGATGAAGTTAGCCAAGCTTGATAAAATTCCCCAGAAGCTTGGTGCAAAGGTTTTGGGTGGTGACTGCTGCAGATCTGCAGTCACATGAGTGCATTTTGTAAATGGGATGGAAGGCTGACCTCTATATAACTGCATGGGACATTGTGTGATAAGCATTTTTCTTAACTACAGGCTTCTTACCCTGAGAGCAGGAGCCAAGGGGGTGAATGTTTTCCTGCAAGTAAGTCCTTGGGATTGGTTCGCATGCAAGGAGCTTGTAGTTCCTTCCCCTGCCAGTTATTCAGCTGAGCTATTCATCATCAGGCAACTTCTCTGTAAAGGGCTTAAAGCAGAGGCTGTAAGCACAAAAAAGCTGCACAGGTCAAAGGCTGTAGCTTTTCCTAAGCTGCGTAAAAACTTTCCAACATGTCCCAGAGCTGAGGAGATACTCTCAGAGCACGCTAAGGCTAAGGTGGGGGGATGTTCCTCTCCAAAAAGAGGCTTCTGCTTCTGGTGCTTTGCAAGCAGATCAGAGGCCAGACCAGGGCACCAGGTTGCCTGCAGCACAACTAACATTGCCGGTATCAGGAAGGGATCCAGAGTGTGGCATGCAGACAGCAACTGTTGCTCAGCTTTTCCAGCTATCTAGAATAGATCTGACAAGCAATTAGAGCAGGAATATATTACAGAGCCGATGGGGGATGCCTTTGTTAAAACTTGTGACCCATACTTAGCTGCTGTTTACATTGGCGGCAGCTTCGAGGGTGGGCAAGACCCTACCTGCCTGTCTTTCTCCTCTCTCCTTCCCGTGCAGAGGGAGCCAGGGAGCTCTGCATCTCATTGGATATTTCAAATGCTTTCTGCACAAGTCATAATTAATGCCGACTTGCGGAGCTAAGACCAGATGTGCTGCCGAGATTATCTCCCAGGGCAGATCGGCTGCTCTCCGCTCTGTAGCGCTGGGTGAATGGAAAGCTGCCAGTGCTGGGACTCAGAATGTGTCTGATGCCTGAAGTCAGGACTTTCTTTCTCTGCCGCTCCTGCTGTCTGACACTGCCTGGTTTCTGCTTGAAGCTCAGCGCCTGTCATGTAGCAGAGTGCTGCACAAGAACGAGAGGTATGAGATGATTTTCCGGAGTTTAGATTTGTTATGGTTTTCTTTTCCTAGAGGAAAAGCAGATATTTGAGCTTAGCCTCAGACAGAAGCTAAGAATCTAAAAAAGGAGCTGGCTTTACAAAGGGGGAAAGAGTGGGAAGGACCCAGTCTATGGCCAAAAATACTACCGGATGCCAAGCCTAGCATTTGAAGATAGTTCTGGGGAGGTGTGTTTCTGTTTGCTTTTACATAGAATATTTAAATGGATGTATGTGGATGAGAGGAATTGGCTTCTAGTATATGGAGGCTGCTTTTTGTGGGGAATGGGGTCAGAAGACACCGAGTTCTACCACAGACCCATTTGTGTGACCTTGGGCAAGTTACTTCATCAGTTTCTCTTGATTCCTAATTATCTGTTGCTTCCTTTCCTTTCCCCCATTCTTGCAAGCTTTGTCTGGCTGGATTTTTTAGTTGTTAGGGACTATCTTTTCTTAGGCACGTACAGCTCCTAACATGGAACTCCTTTTTCAATTGCTGCTGCAGTAATTCACGTAGTGTGTGCTTGGGTGGGCCAGGGGAGGGGAAAAAAGAGTTATAGGTTTGTGTGTGTTTTGTGCTGTGGAAGTGTATGCATTTCTGAATGTCTGCCCATTATTTTTTCTCAGTGCTTTCATGTGTGAGAGGGACAGATAAATGGGAGCCTAAGCATGAATGTGGGAAGGTAAAAGCAGACGCTTACCTGTGCAGGTGAGCACGTACACAATCTTTACATCCGTAAACTGCCTGTCTGTGAGGCACTGCATGCATGCGCGGGTGTGTGTGCTGTATAGCAGCATCCAGGTGTGTGCCTGATTATCTTCCCGCACATCTTTTAACGTGTGTGTACTAAGCTGTACATACAGCTGACGTAGATGTGTCTGGACTTTTCTCACTTTAAGCACATATGGAGTCCTCAGTCCTCCCTGTAAAGAAAATCTACTCAAGAACTGACTTTATTATCTCTGTCTTTAGCTTATTTTGGTTGAAATCAGAGCTCTGATGAGGAAAAATGAAGCAGGGAGCATATATTTTCCTGCCCACTGCATGTCTGGACAGCATAGCTGAATGTATAGGCTTTGTATGCCTGGAGCTGGTGGGTGAGCTATTCAGGCCAGGACAGAGAGCCTGTCTGTGTCTTAGTCAGTACATCATTCCTGGCTCGCTTTTTCCACAAAAAGCCACCTAAATCTTTAAAGAACAGAGACAGCTTGTTGGAGTAGAGGAAAGAAATTCTGTAGCTCTGCTAGCCCATTTTTTTAGTATCTCTTGAATCCTTCTGAGATTAAGGATGTGGTTCCAGGCATGCTGGGGTTTTTTCTGCTCTGAAACCAAACAAAAGGGCCTAGCTATAGATARGGGTATGACAAGGAAAGTTAACCCTTGGGTTGCTAGTAGCTTTTGGCTTTATTTCCAGCCTAACTCTGTCTGGGAGTGTGACTGGATGGCACTGGCTCCCCTTCTTCTGAATGAAGAGAAAGACTTTAATGTCTTCCAGCAGGATCACCAAATGGAGTGAAGCGCTGCCAAGTTCAGTCTGAGCTGCAGGCCCCAGTGATTAAAAACAGGCCTGTGCCTTGAGGAGCCGGCGGATGAGGCCGTCTGTGACTGGCTCCACATTAGCTTTTCCTTGCAAGGCAGGGCAGTCCCTGTCCAGCCTGGCGATGCTGTCATATCCTGGTAGTTTCAGGGACATTTTCCTACATCAGTTTTACAAGCCCTTCTGAGACCTAGCTGAAGTGAGATGAGCTTTACAGAGCTAGCAGGACACCGCCACCTCAGTCTGCCCTGTTTAGCCCTGAGAGACTGAAGTAGGTGCATCTGCTATGTCTCTTGCCAGTGTAGCTGTGAGAGTCCTAGCGGTAATTTTCCTGAGGGTAGACTTCATCAAGGCCCCCCAGCAGATGCCCAGATGAAAGATTTCTGCAAGCCCAGAACTGTCAGCAGCTCCAACTTGCCTTTGACAGTCCCTTTCCAGCCCCACTCCAAAGATAGCTCTTAGCTTGCTCCTTCTCTGAATGCTAACACTTATTTCCTTTTCTAAGCCATGGACAAGCTCTGCAGCCACTGTACAGATGAATGAATTCTCTAAGGCCAACTTTCCAGCCCCACTCTAACTGCAGCTCTGTGCTTTCTCTCTCTAAAACCCAACCCTAATGCTCTTACTGCCAAAAGACTTGGCCTGGGAGCAGTCTTTCTTCTGGACATGGCTGGGGGGTCCTTGTCTATGGCTCAGCAAAAAAAATGAGGGCTAGGATAGAGAAACAGAAAAAGCTTGGGGCTTCAAAGGGAAAGTTGCAGTTACCAACAGACTTGGCTTGGACGAAATATTTCGTCTGTGCAATGCTTGGTGACCCTTTCTAGCGCTTCCCTGGAAAATTAGGGTTCAGGGTTGAGGGAAAGAGAAAACATAGATCTGCAATTGGAGTTGGGCTGGAGTGGGGCTGCCAAACCAAGGTGGGAGGCAGCCAAGAGAGCTGGGCTGGGAGAAGTCTTTCATCCTGGGAATGGCTTCAGTGTCTTTTCCTTCCCCTCAGCAAAAAATGACCTGTGAGGGCTGTGTGATCTCACCTGCACAGCCCTTCGGCACACACTGTCACACAAGAAAAAACCCACGCTTGTGCCAGCTCCTTTCACTCATCGTATGATAGGTAGATCAGCTTCATCCTCAGTCACGTCAGTCTTGGTTTCATGGCTGGTTTTTCTTGTTACCTATTTGAAATGGCGTGAAGGGAGGTGAGCAGTATTGCAGTAGAAGAATGTTACAGTGTCTTTATTTCTTCCAAAGATTGCTGTTTCCATCCAGGAGAAAAAGGTGTTACCAACCTCCATGTCTGAGAAGGGGGAAAGACAGGGTCCCCAGCATATGGTTCTGCAGCAGACACCCATAGTAATGTTAATACTGTGCTTGTGAAAGGTCCATCTGCTGCTCCTTCTGAATCTCAAAGCAGGTCACCCTTCTATCTCTGTTATCTTAGCATCACATTCCTTAACTTCTGTGTCAGTGGTCTCTGTTTGGCTGCAGTCAGTTTGTCACCCAGGAGTCACTGATGGGTTGATTGTACCTACAGAAAGCTACTGCTGTTGTGATCCAAGTTGACTGGGAAGACAAGGACTGATGTTGCCTGAAATGTATTAGAGCATTTTGCTGACCACAGACCAGCCAAGGCTAGGGAAAAGTAGACAAAGCTTCACACTGCAAGTAGAGACTGCATGCAGTTGTTCTGTGTGTGCTTGCATACGTGTGCGTCTGACACTGCCTTTGTCCTTGCTCTGAGTTAAGTCTAGAACACCAGAACATGGGCTTCTGGAAAAACATTATCTCTGTGCTCTATACCTGGGGAATGCAGAGTGTTTACCTCTTTCCCAGAGCCTTCTCTAGACAGGCCCTTTAGGAAACAGGGCTGTGATTCAACAAGGAGAAATTTGAGAAAACAGGGCTGCTATCCTGTAATTGCCCTGACATCTACCACAGCCTGACCTCCCTAAACCTGTATGTCTTGTATCTATAAGAGTGAATACCATGCCATGTATCATTTTAAGGAAATAGATGGGATTGGTGGGAGGAAGCCTGGCTCAGAGACTGATGATAGGATATGGAGGTTTTTTGTCTCTAAGGTGCACAGCTTGGGGTCTGACCCAAGCTTGCTGTAATGCTGAAGGACCTTGGTTTGCATTGGCCTGTGGCCCAGGATCAAACATTCAGGTCAGAGGAAGAGGCGGAAATGGTCACTAGCAGAATAGCATGAGGGATGTTAGACAGGACACTTGTTCCTGCTCAGCTTTTCACAGGTGAGGGGCCTGCACTGTTGCTTGCAACTCTTGTTACCTGGATCATTCCTGTGTGTATTTACTATGATACGCAATGTTGAGAGTTACTCCCCCATGAGCAGGACCAGCAGAGAGGCTGCGAGATGAACAGGCCATGAAGACTTCACTTTTTCAGCTATGATCTGGATTCGGAGGTTATCTGAGAAACTGGGCTGAAAAGGTTGTTCTTTCATGGCTGCCCAGCCTCTGTAAGTGCCCTGGAAACCCTTGGACAATGCTGAGCCCCGCATACCAAGCAGTTCTTCTGTGCCCCATCATGACAGCAGGGATTACGTGATGAGATTACAAAGCAACCTGTGCAAAAGTAGGAAGAGGTTCCCTGTCCCGTGACTTCAGAGACACCCATCTCAGTGAAAATTCAAACAGATTAGAAATGAGAACTAGTAAAACCTTTACTCTGCAAGAAAACCAATATTTACAGTGATAAAGATAAGTCACTCCCATGCTCCAGGGCATGCCCTCCTGCCAGGACAAGGAGGGAATTTCTTTCAAGAGTCTTCGTGGCCCTCCAGCTCCCATACTGTAATGCAGTTGTGTAGGCTGGGGTGTAAAGAAGGTTTCTGTCTTCTGATGTATAACAAACTAGCAGGGAAAGGAAATTGGACTTTAGGATCCTTCTTGCATGTTTCATTCAGGGAGTTGAAACTGATAGCAAAAGGTTTGTTTCACTGAGGATTCAGCAGGGTTGGACTGAATATAGAAAGCAGGTATGGTTTGACATGATGTCTCCCATGAAGGACAGTGAATGGTGGTTAGGAAACTTCCTGCCAGGAGTTATCAGCCTCCCATGAATATAGCACTAAAATAAAAATGTAAAATGTGATTACTAGCAGGAAGGTAAGTAGAGGCTTAAGAAACGACCAAATCCCCTGGCCTGGTATAAGCACATGCATGCATCCATTAAGCACTGCTTCCGGCACTCAGTTAATGCATGATCTAAAGCTCCTTGATACCAGTGGAAAGCTTTCTGTTGCTTTGAGAAATCGTTGAATAGAATTTCCTATCTGCTATGGTCTGGTCTCATCTGAAATTGAGTAGATTCTGGGATTCTCTCGCTTACTGAATTCTTATTACCAAAATATGGTTAACTTGGATGCTCTTCTCCCTGACTCCACCACACCTTGTAGGGTGCTAGAATTAGGGTTTCAGAACACAACTCAGCAGCTGTCCTTTTAGATGGAGCAGTCTCCTAGTGGCAAGGATTGAACTAAGACCTCTGGGTCTTACAGCCTGAGCCCCTTCTGTGTTGTTGAAAAGATCTGGTGCCAATAGTGGCATTCAGCAGCTGGTGTTGACCAGGAACTCCAATTTCGCCAAAAAGAGAGACAGCGCTTCATACTTGGTGATATATGTCAGTAGACAGTAGATCTGACTTAAGAATTACCTAGGCCAGTCTGGTTTTAGAGTATCTGGTGCTTCCGATATGTTCAAGGTGCAAGAAGTACAGTACACATGTTTTAGTAGGAAGGGCAATGTATTTTGCATGCATTTTACTCTGTGTTTTAATTTTCATTCAGCAATTTTAATTAAAGGAAGAGAAATAGAAATGCAAAGCTTGCAGGATGGTGGGGGATTTTCACAACAGCCAGTTTTAATGTTGACAACTGTATTCTGTCATGTTAGCAATCCCCTGCTAGCGGGATTGCTACCTGTTGGGCTGGGCAGCTGCAAACTGTTGAAGGGCAACTGCATGACAGCTAAGAGGTGGGTGCATGCAGAAAGGAATTGTGTCCCATAAAGTCAACGTAGCCTTCATTTTGGCATTCTTGGGACAGAAGATGCAATGGAAGTATAATTACTTAATCCAGATTCAGTACAGCTACGGATAACCATAAACATAATCTTAACCCCACCTTCCTTGTGTATAATGATATATAAACTGATTCAGGGCAGAGGATAGTTTGAAGCACTCTTAAGCAGGAAAAAAAATCACTCAGCATATAATTCTTGGTTTTAAAAATAGTTTTATTCTTCTGAGTCTGTTAGAAACTGGACCTTCACACAGGTTCACCCCCTCCATGTGAAAGTTTCCCTCATTGTATGCCCTGAGCGATAGCTCAAGAAGAGTTTAAGCTGACACCCAGACATCTCTCTTGCTCTCTGTTGGCAGGGATCTTTGGACAGCGATTGGAAGACACCGTACAGTACGAGAGGAAGTATGGCCAGCGCTTGGCCCCACTGCTGGTGGAACAGTGCGTGGATTTTATTCGGGAGCGAGGTCTTACAGAGGAGGGGCTCTTTCGGATGCCTGGCCAAGCCAACCTTGTCAAAGATCTGCAGGATTCTTTTGACTGTGGAGAGAAGCCCCTTTTTGACAGGTGAGTTGACATCACCAAATTCAGGCTGGTTTATCTGTGGCATGTAAAATCTGGCAGGAATGGCCTTGCAGTGGCTATCCTAGTTTACATGTTCTTTCCACGCCACTGTTCTCTTCATTTAAAGTGCTGCTGGGGCTTTCTCCTGCATGGTGTTGGGTGCAGAGGCCTTCATTCAGTTAAGTGCTTGAGCAGAGGGAGAAACTGAGCCCATTAATCTAGATGGGGCTACTCCAGTGTTTCAGCTTAAGCACTTGTTGAATGAAATTAATTGCTAGATTTGGGTGCAGCATACTCAGCAGTTGGTGGGATCCCACCGTAGAAATGGATATGACAGAGGTGAACTAGGTGTTCTACTGCTTTCAGATGTTGCATTCTCCCTTGCCGCAACCACAGCGAATCTGCCTAGCGACAATACCTCGACTCTTCCCCTTCCTTTGTCACCAGGTTTCAGAATAGTCACCACCATCTCACACATCATCCCTGGCTGTTATGCGTGCAATGTATAGAATTGGTCAGCATGTCATAACAAAGCACTTTCTGACCCCAGAATAATTCTTGGCTAAAATTATTTTTTTTTTTTTTTTTTTGGTCCACAATTTCAGCAGCTGAGATGGAACATTTATTTCAAAACTGAATATATCTTTTGATTTTCAACAAAACTTGAGTCAAATGTTTCTGAAATAAAACCAGCAATTTTGCATTTTTCTTCCCAGTATAAAAATGTTGATGTAATCACTCCTTGCCTGGTTCAAAGACATGCTAGTTGCCTTTTTGTGCTACTGACCATGCCAATGTCAGGGAGCAGCAAGGGCCAGCTGTTCCGCAAAGCAAGGTAAGTCAGGAGCCAAGTGGGATAACAACGCTGGCCAGAGGCAGTGACACAGTCCAGTGATCACCAGGCAAGTCCATAGTGATGAGGCAGGTCCAAGATCAGGCTAGGTAATCTGTCCATGAGTTAGAGTCCAGGTCCGGAACAACAGGGCCTGTAGCCAGGCACAGACATGGCTATGAGGCAGTGGGAGTTGTAGCTCAGACACGGGATAAATGGTAGACGCTCAGCTTAATTTCAGCTCCCACGGGAAGAGTGTCAGCCCTGGCTCAGAGTGCTCCATCCAAGGTCAGCAAGGGAAGCGGGACAGCTCTCAGCTGCGCTCTCTCTATGTTGGCCCTGAGCCCAGGCAGTCAAATCATCAGGAGGGTGGATGCTCTCAGGGCCCTTTGCAGCCAAATCCTGTTGCTACTCTGTAACTAAGATTTCCTTCCCTCTCTCATATGTACATGCTACCCAGAGTGAAGGTTGGCATTGTGCCAACCTAAACAGTGCTTTGAGAAATGGGCCTTGACCCTAACAGAGACCTTGAACTCCAGGGATATTTGGATCCAAGGCCATTGTGTAGATCTGGCCCGATCTCTATCACAGGTCCAGAAGTGGGATCAGATCTGGGATCTTGACTTGGACACCTGGCTCCATTTCTTGCTGGAACTCACTAGCACCCCTTTCCCAGGTGATGCAAGCAGCATCTTTTATGTTGCCAGCACATTAACCTAGGGGATCACTTCCCCTGGACCTGCAGCCAGTCTCGACATTGCCAATAGCATCCCTGCCTACTGCTGCAGGAAGAGCTAGCGCTCTCCTGCATGGGCAGCACAGTGTTTGGTCTCATCCTGGGAAGAATATCCTTAGAGTTTATTGGGAACATTCTTCTAATTCTTCCCTCCCCTCAGCTTCCCAGACCACCCATCCTCCTTTCTTTGATTCTTAACCACAGTCAGTATTTGCTCCCTAAATGGAAGTGTCAAATATTTAGAGATACTTTCATGAAAAAATAAAGTTTGAAATCATCAAATTGTCTCAATTCATCTTTTCTTAAACAAAACCATTGTATTTTTAACTGAATGTCTGGGTGTTCTAATTCAGAATTAGAATTATCTTAATTCATATGGAAGTGAACAAAGTTATTTTGGAAAACGCTCATATTCTGGAACAGGAGTATCTCCGGAAGGAATTAATTAGGAATGACAGTTTCACTTTCACGTTTTAGCTTAGTCTAATCCATGCTAAATTCATTGTCATGAAGATAAGCCAAGCCTCCCCCTAGCATTTTTAAAGCAGAAAGCACCTTTATTTCCATAGGCATTTGCACTGGCTAAATAGATCAGTGCTAAGTCTCACCTTTAACAGAGGCAGTGAAGATCTCCATGAAGGAATGCCTGCCTTTTGGGTAGTTGATTTGAAATGTGATAACTGAAGGTTCGATACAGAATTAAAGGAGGAAAGCCTAGGGATACCCAAGTAGTGTGACAGTTGAGGGTCCCCCAGTCGTTGCCTTTTGCTCTTTCCACCATGTCCACTGCGACTTGCAGGCCCAGCTCTCTGGTCTTTGATATGTGTAGTCACAGATAGCGACAAGRGAGAGGCAGTTCCCCCCGGCCACGTGAAATGCTCCTCCTCCTAGTAAGCATAATTTCCTCTATGTGTAACTAAAACTATCCACGTATGGCCTGGGATACCGAGGCAGCGGCAAATATTTTCTGCAAGTGTGAAATCCATATGCTTGTTTCCAAATCGGGTGCGGTGAAAGGAATATCCTTTTTTTTCCTAGTTGCAGTCAGTGCTTTTAGATGTCTTTTGTATCTACAGTGATCTTCCAAATGCTAGAGCCAGCCTGCCCCATGGTGGATCGGATCTCTGTGGTGACTGATAATTAAAATATTTATTTTTAGAAGGCTTGCTTTTCCAATTTAGGTTTTAAATGCATATGTATATTCTCATGAAAGGCCAGGTGTTGCTGTTTTGGAAGCACCTACAGCAGTCTGCTCCTATTGCACTTTCATGCCACTGAAAGTTTGGCTGGATTTCACATGTCCTTGTGGATGAAACAATAACTGCAGCCAGCGGACCTGAAGCAGTAGTCTGGGCTCTGCTTCTGAGTGATAGTCATATCCACCATTCATGCCTGAAACTCCACACTAAAAAAGAAAAAAAGAATAAGGGTACTGACCTAATTTGTAAAGCATTTATAATCAACTGAAGAAAACCACTATGTGAAACCGTGGCATTCTCAAATATGATGGAGCTGTTTAATAGGAATAGCATTATCAGGATTAGCAGCAAGTGGTAGCTGCTGGCAGCTTCCTATTGTAATTTTTCCTGTTTTGTTTTAGCTGTGTGTTCCAAAAATGCTTTAAAACATACTAAGCAGAAGAGATACAGCTTTTAGACAGAGGTGAGGATTTGAAGCTCTGTTGCCTCATGGTTACTGATGTGTTTTTCTCGGAGTTCTTTAAAGACTGTCAGGGCAATAGTGGGTAGTGGGGAGCTGGTGCCAGAATCTGTTTAGATTTCCAGTGGTCAAAACCTCTGAGGAGGTCATCTGCAAAGATTAACGAAGTTGTACAACAGGAGACTTGGAATGAGGGAGAGGTATCGCCATACATCAAAAGCTGGATAGGAAATGGAAAGGGAAGAACAGGTGCATCTTCATCATGGGATCTGACACCTCAACCCCAACTTAAAGCAAAGGAGAGAGAAGAGGAAAAAGAAGTTCCTGGAGTGAGAGAGAAAAGAAAAGCTGATATCCCAGCATAACAGATGGGCTAGGAAATGCCAGATACCCCAGCCTGGGGGAGGACATGTGACCCACAAGCCAGGCAGCCATGCCAAATGGCAATAGAGGGCCTGGAGGAAATACAGCTTCCTCCATTTTTTTCTGGATGATTGACCAGGACACTTGGGAGCCTGGCCCATCAGACACAGGTGGGTGCTGGCTGGGGAGAGTATCAGGCAGGAGGGATCAGTGAGAGGATGAGAGGTTATGTTTGATTGCACGAGGATGCAGAGCTGTATTGTCAGTGCTACATGATCACCGTGCACTTGCCTGGACTGTATTGCTCATATTCCTGATCCACACTGGCTGAGGAACCACAGCACCACACTACCTTAAGCAGTATCATGGGCATATCCCTTCCACTGCCTGTATTGCCTGAGATGCATTTATATCTTGACAAAATGGGAGATTTCCCTTGTTCCCAGGTAGAGCCTCCTGCCTAGTACAAACATGTGGCAGAACAGCTTCATTCCATGTGCCTACTTTGTCCCTGTCCCTAAGAGGGACCTTGATGCACCTCCAATGAAAGGCATCAAGCTTTGGGGTAGTGTGGGTTTCTAAATTTCCTCCCCTCTTCTCTATTGCAGCAACACGGATGTTCACACTGTGGCGTCCCTCCTGAAGCTTTACCTTCGAGAGCTGCCAGAGCCCGTCATCCCCTTTGCCAAATATGAAGACTTTCTTTCTTGTGGACAGCTACTCTCAAAAGATGAGGGAGAGGTCAGTGATCCTTCTTATCTGCCTCCTTCTACCTCGAAGGTTGGTCCCAAGACTCAATGTAGTACAGCTTTCTTCTCATCAGTCTTCAGTCCTGATTTAAATYAATGAAGTTCCTGGGAACCTTCCCCTGAATTTTCCTGAAGCTGTGAATTGGGCGTTAATATCACAGGCTCCTGCTTGAAGCAGGAGCTTTTTGGAAGTCAGTCTTGTAGCCTGGTGCTTCTTTCTTCTGAGCAAAGCTGTTCTGTAGCATAATCAGCAAGAGATGCAAGGTAGGAGATCTGGGTTCCTTTCCCAGCCTTGCTGTTAACTCATTAGCAAGCTGTATGAAGTCACTCCCTTTTTCTGTGTTTTCAATTTCATATATCAGAACAGCATGTTCTGCTTCCCAAAGTTTTTGGTGGATGAGACGTTGATCAGTGTGATGGTTTTTCTGTTTCTTAGAGGAAAGGCACTACAAAAGGGCAGGCTATGATATTATCCCAAAATGGGGGAAATAATGCTATTAATACTTTGCTAGAACCTTCTTATGATGTTTCTCTCTTTGGTTTCCAGGCAAGGGAAGGGGCTGAAAAAAACCTCCAAGTCTGTGGCAATCATGGAAATTTTGATTCACTGCTTGGGAGGAGCAGGATAATTTACAATATGATTGATTGAGCTGTTTCATCCATATTGTTCCTCTTGTGGTGATGCCTGAGCTCTCTGCTGACTGCAAAGGCACGTTGGATCTGGTCTAATGCGGGTGGAACTATGCCACCTTCTAAAACAGAGGTTTAAAGAAGCTGTAAGGGTTGTTACTAGTCTCAGCTAAAGAAGCAAAGGCCTGAGGGCTTATAAGCTGCAGTCCATAGTTCTGTCCCTTTTCTGTGTGTGGCCTCAAAAGCATGCTCACATCTTTGTTTCTGGTGGGGATTGTAAAAACTGTTCTTTACTGAGAGCCCGGGGTTCACCTTTAGTACAAGTGGCAGAAGGCTCTGGAGAGATTCAGTCCTTCATGATGCAGGAAGATGCTTGTTTGCATGCATCAAATGTAGCGTATCTGGTAATGTCAGGTTTTTACGGATAAAAGGCAAGTTTGCTACTATCTGTACTCACATGATGTATCCTCTAGCCAACTCTGAGAAAGCAAATTTCTGTGCATGACACAGCATATTACCACACATGGATATGCATTTGCGTCCTGGACACAGCCACATCAGTGTGTCAGTGCACTAGTGTTGTCTTTTAATAGGTACAGGTATGTGTCTACTAGCTCCAAAACTTGCTCATTTTCTGCCTTATCCTCAGGCAACTCAGGCATCTCTGCAGGGTGCTATGTAACAGACAGCACAATGATTGATTTCACAAGAAACAGTAGCATTTCTAAGGCAGTGGAGCTGGTTTCATTTTGGTCGTAAGATGTGCAGACTGGGAAGTTTTGGATCCATTAAGCACTATTGCACAAGAGTAGAGACACTGCCAAGTTGGGCAAACATAATTGTGTATCAATTGCTCAGCTTATTAACTACATAGTTTGCCTGATTTTTGCCTGCACAGGTTGCAGCAGTTTGGGAAACATCATCTGTGTTGGTTTTGTGGGAGCAAGGCCAGACTCAAATGACTTGTAGTGCAGTATTTCCTTTAGATTAGAAAGGCGATGAGGAGCACTAGATAGCCAAAATGAAAGCTTACAAAATACGGTACTGCTGATGGCACCAAGTTGTCTTGTTAAGCTGCTGTTGTAAACAACCATATTTTTTTGTCAGGAAAATCTGGAACCTCAACAAGGGCTGTTTACTTTTTCAGAAGGGAAGGTGGAGTACACACACCAAGGGTGAAGAGGCTGTACGTGCACAGTAGCACGTGGAGCAGAATGTAGCACAAAGTCATACCCAGCCTGTAGGGCCTGACTCGCCTCTCACATGGGAAGTCCCCCTGCTCAAAAATGTGGTTTCATTGAAACCATAATTTTTTAGCACAGAGTGATAAACAGGGAATTTCAAAATCAAATGTTTCATTTTGAAAAAGTATTTGGAAACAAAATGCAATCTATTGTTTTAATTTGAAGTACTATTTTGTTTTAATTTTTCACTTGGAAGTTTTGAATTAGACTTTTTGACTCAAAATATCATCATCATTAGTTTTGTACACCCACCCCCCAATAAAACCAGAATTACTTAAGGCAAAATAGCCATTCAAATAAAATTGTTGGCACCTCATGCTGCTACATTGTGACCATAGACAGGAATTATTATGATGTTAGCTTGGCCTAATCTCCATCTGCAGCAAAAAATACTCCAGCACTGCCCTAAGCTTTCCATTTTTCATTCAGATAGCTGTTCATCTTCATTCTGCACCAAACTAATCTCTGATGTTGGAATGCAAACAGAAATGTAACAGAGACCTCGGGTTGTGCTGAGGCCTCTAGGTATCTCAGCAGGACTGCAGCGTTAAAAAAGATTTGATTCTGATCTGAACTGGTTGGGAGGAGGGATTGAAAATGAAAAACAATCTTAGAGTAAGAAGGAATGAAAGATCTTCAAATCTCTAAAAACTCATTTGAGTCTGAGCTGACTTGACATGGTAGTATTTTAGCCTTCACTGCTGCCTGTACTCTAGAGATGCATACAGCAGTTCAGTGGGCTAAGCACATGGCTTTGAGTTTTTAAAGAGGGGTCTGAATTTGGGTGAACATCTGAAGTGTTGCTAGTTTTCCAGCCCAACTAGAAGCTCCTAATTGGTGCTGATCTGTTACACACATTGCAAAATCCTTGGTTTTGGGATCAATCCTTGGAAAGCATGCATCTGTGGTAAATTAGACATGCAGCATTTTCAAGGAGGTCAGAGTTGTTACTGCAAAATACCATGATGAATGACAGTGCAGTGCCTCTATTGCTTGCTAGGCTGCAGCCATAAGCATGATCAGTGCTATTTGTTAATAACACACAGTTTCTAGCTTGCATTTTCCTTTACACTTTCGCTGTGGTGTTACTAGGCTCAGCCTTCTGCCATCTGTTGGTCAGGTGGTTGGTGGGTGGCAGAGCTGATAAATGCTGCAGCAGGAGAGAAAGCTTTTTTTAACCTGGCAAGTGTTTGTAGCTTGATGAATATGAAGATACTCTCTGTGTAATACCACATTTGTGATTCCTTGTGACAAAGCATGGATGATAAATTTTTAGAAACTTTTTTTCTTTCAGGTAGCATCTTGTACCTTTAGGTCATGTTTCCAGCTGTTCACAACTGCCTGCAGTTTCTGTTCCAAAGCCCCATCTGGCATCCAGTGGAGCCATGGTATTTTAATTCAGAGCACTTGAAATACAGTGCCAAATACCACCCTGATTTCTGTGTTTGAAATAAATTGGGTTACAGAGCAAAATTCAAGAGGGAATTAGGTCTGTTAGCTCACCTATTTCTAGTTCATACTCCTCACTTGAAAGCTGGATGACCTGAACAACTGACCTTAACCTTCACATCAGTAGTAGCTGTCCTTGATTCAAGTGTTTTCAGAAGTTTAAAAAAGAGGATTAAGATTTTCAAAAGTGACTCGTCTTTTATTGGTGTCTCCATTGTTGCCACTATTAAACCAGCATAATTTTTAATCTAAGGAATTAAAAAGGACTTACTGCTTTTAAGAATTCTTTTTAAGTTTCAGTTTTTCTATTAGAGGACTTTTTTTGTGCTGGGACATACAGAATAAAAAAGTGTCTATACATTCAGGATGTTAAGGATGGAGGCAGGAATACAGACTGCTCTCTGGATCGTTCTGACTTGTCTGGACCAGAGAAATCAACAAGATCTCGCAAGAGGCTGGCCAACAGAATTCCCTCCCTAACAGTCCTTAATAAATTGAGGAAAGTTTGAAATGAATGTTCAACTGCACTTCTTTGGCTTGGAACCAGCTGCTTCTGGAATTTCTCCATCATTAGTTACCAGCCCTCCATCATTAGTTAGCAGCTATCACTCTTCCCAAATGTGCTTGGGTATCTATTTTCCCACAAAGGGTTTAGTTGTCTCAAAAAATAAGCAAATCTCCAGGGCAACTGCAGCATTGACAGGAACAAGCAAATGATGCTTGGGACTGTGGAAGGACAATAGCCTTCTGAGTCAGAGGTTTTCATTAGATGATTTAAGTAGCTTCAGGGTTTTAAGTCACTCCTCCAGCAGATGTCTCATCTTACATTTTAATGTAAAGACAGAAATTTTATAAGGAAGTATGTCACAGCTCAGAGTGACTGCAAATGGAAGTAAGTAATTGAAAAGGAAGCAGTTGAATTGGAATGTTGTTTAGCTTTTTTAAGAAAAAACTCTCCTCTGCTCAGTTGAGCATTACTGCAATGTATTTATACTACACTCAATGCCTCAAAGTTTCAAATAGGCCAGGTGCTGAAAAGGCACATTTGCTGGTACATTTATACCAGTGCCAGTGGGCAGACTTTGAAGACTAGCAGGCCTGACTAATTGAAGGCTTCTACATCAACCATTAAAGTTGACAGCAGGATTTCCACTGATTTTGAGAACTGAATCAAGTTCTGGACATTGGGTTTTTGGTAAGGCACAACACACTGGATGACACCTTTTTTAAAGCAAAGCCTCCTTGTGTTGTCATCTGTTGTTCATGGTTTTGACTCTGGAAAGAGGTCTTTGTAGTACTGAAGGAGTCACGTCTACTTTGCATCATTTATATTTATAGCTCTCCTTGTTTTTCTTGTCCCTCAGGGTACCCAGGAACTGGTTAAACAGGTGAAGAATTTGCCCCAAGCCAACTACAACCTCCTCAAATATATATGCAAGTAAGTGAAATTAATTAACACTTGGAAAAGTCACTAAGTTTTGTGAGATTCAGTCTTATATGCAAATAATTTACTCTGAAAGTATGAATATTCAAACATCACTTACATGTAAGTTACTGTTCCTACAAAACATGTGGAGATGAATGTGCAGCCTGCCTGAAGGAAGCTCTTGGTTTATCCAAGAGTATCAGCCAAGCAAATTGCTGTCACCCACAGCCTTGGCAGCAGGCATCAATGATACTATAATATATTATATTGTTTATTTCAGAAGCACTTAAAGACCAGTAAAGAAAGGCATTTTTTCCAGGTACTGCACACTTGGAAGATTTATGATACAAGCTGAGTAGCAGATGCAGTCAGAATAGCCAGTCTGGCCCCAGCTCTGGTTTGGAAGTGGGGTTGGGAGTGGGCTTCCTCTTGCAGTACCAGGGACTCCACAGCCTTGTCTCCCCTCATCTCTCTGCTGACTCTCCCAGTTTTTGCAAAGTCAGCTGGAATGTGTTTTGAGAGCTGGAACGGACTGTTACCCTAGATACAACGTAGTGAACTTTATGTTGTATTCTAGTCTCCGTGGTAGTTAGTCCCTTTATGACCAGTGGGATTTGCACATCTGGAGCAGGCAGTGGACACAAACACTGAGATGAAGCCCATGCCTTATTCAAGATATGTCAAGCCCTTCCCAAGTGTACACACAGATAGCATTTCTGAAATGTATTTTTTGAATGCTTTAAAAAAATTTATTTTGCCTCACTATGTGCTTCTATAGCCATTTGTTTTAATATCTGAGCACCTCAAAACATGAATGGCAAATAGAATTTACTTCTGACTTAGTGAAGAAAACTGAGGGGTTTTGGGTCTCAGCACGGTGTCTGCCACATGGCAAAGCCGCAGAAAAAATGGGAGTGCCTAGAAAAGTCATGCTGCAAGTAGAAGCATTCAAAAATTGGCCAAGTAGTGCAGAATGACAAGGAAACTTTTTCCCTGCCAAAACGCATCCAATCATCCAAAAATTAACAATAGTTTAGGAAACGGAGACAGAGACTGTTCACTTTTGAGGCCACCGAGTCCTGTTTCCTGCTATCGTAGCTCTGCATGTCATATAGTCCTTTTTACAACTTGGCTAATTATGTACAAGCTATTTAGGTGTTTGTTATGGCCTTTGTCTTACTATAACTCCTATTGGGAGACTGTTCCAAATTACAAAAACATCAACTGTTAGAAACTTTCTGCTGGTTTCCAGCTTATACATACGGATAGCCAGTCTGTCTGGATTTCTTCATGCGCTATCTTTGGCTTGCATAGTCTTTTTCTTGTATTGATGTTTGCCCAGCTGATGCATTCACAAGAAGCATTTTGGCTACCTCTTTATCTGTATTTTGTTAGATTCAAGCAAAAAAGCTCATTCCACAGGCTGCTAGTTCTAGGACAAGGAGATGAGTGAAATGTCTTTTTACTTCTGTTATATCTGTAAGTGAAAAATGGCAGAAGTCAATCCGTGTAATTGGATAATTCCTATGTAAATGTGAAAATCTGTACTTTCATACCCAGTAGAAGGCTGGATCCCTGGTAGGCTGCTACCTTTGGCAGAAAGCATCCTGTCCTCTCTTGTTCATACACTTAGGAGAGATCTGGGCTTATTACTGAATATCTAATCTGCATTAGTCCCTAGGAGCATTTCAGGTATCAGTGTTGTATAAACGCAGGACAAAACTATTCCTGCCCCAGAATGCTTACAGTCTAAGTATGAGAAGTGACTGACTTATTATTCCTCTCCTCCTTTGATTTTTCTGGGGGGCTTTTCAAGGTTCCTTGATGAAGTTCAGGCTCACTCCAGCATTAACAAGATGAGTGTCCAGAACCTGGCTACAGTATTTGGACCAAATATATTACGACCCAAAATGGAAGATCCAGTAACCATGATGGAAGGTAGGTACTACTCTTGTGAGATAACACAATACCTGTGTCTTGGAGCTGTAAGAGTACGCTGAAAGTCATACATTCGTTGGTAGCTGTATCACTTGACTGCACAGTCAGCAACAAATCAAGCAGTCCCTTTCATCAGTGCCTGTGAGGCGATGTACCAGTTGGCCTCTGTTATCCCACTCACCACTGGCCTGGGAGTGTTTCTCCTCTCTACCACATGGAGATGCCTCTGCCCTGTTTTAAGTTGTTACGTGAAACTCTTTTTGCACGCACTGCTATAATGAAAGCTCAAATGTTCTTCAGAAGGACCATGTTTAAGTACCAAACTGCTGTTGTTTAGTATTGGTGCATTTGGGTGGTTAGACAGCTCCCTGTAAAGGACATCTAGTCCACAATGAAAGAGGTACTGTAGTTTTTGCTGTGCCACAGCAGCTGTAACTAGGCGTCTTAGAAGCGTTGTCTTCTAAGCAGGCTGTGTATGAGTCAGAACTTCACAGAACCCAAGGAATAAGTTGAAAATCAGTTACTTTTGGATGTAAAAATCTGAAGCTTGAAAATTATCTACCTCCATATGGGTCAGGAAATACCAAGGGCATGATCTCTGGCTGGCTGACACTAGGGCTGGGATACAGCCCCTCTCCCAGGTGGCACTGGAGCACAATTACTGTGGTGCAAGTTTTAGCAAGGTCTTTGCATCAAGTTTTGTGGGATCTTGGCAAGTCTGCAAAAAGAATTGATGGAATCGTCCAGCATTAGGCACAGATAGAGATGCTGTGCCCAGGATGTCTGAACTCAGCCCTGGCACTGCTCCCTAGCTGTAGGGGAGAGCTGACGTGGTGTTCTGTGTGATGGAAATCATTCACAGAACACCAGCATTATCACACCTTAGCAGCAGCAGTGCCTTTAGCTCTGCACAAGTGACCTCTGAAAGGCACTGCAGATGTGTGCCCCACGGATGGCAACCCACTATAAGGTAACAGGCCAACTTCAGAGCATGGCCTGACATACTGTAGTTGTTCAGGGACTCAAAGCCTGCCACAGAGATGTGGGCCATATTATTAAGGGTATTTTGGGACCTTCCCCTTGAAGGGGGGAAGGCAAAAAAATGTGGGGAGGAGAAAAAGGGAGCGCAGGAGCAGATGCAGGGTTATTCAGCATTACAAAGGTGGGGATAGCTGAAACCTCAATCTGTTGTGTGATGCTGTGACTTGCCCTAGCGGCCAGTTTGCCAGCGGTTGATAAGACTCTTACAGCCTTGGCCAACAACATGCTTTTTGTTCAGTTGGTACAGATGACAAGTTTGGGTTCGGTTCACCTCAGGCATTTCACTATGCAGTTCAGCTGATGGCACAGGTGTTTGTACGGTGTGTAGGTGCACTGGTGCCACAGATGCTGTGGTCTCATGGTCTTTCCTAATCATCGTATAAAAACACTACAGTGACCTGACCTAGCATTCTGTATTACTACAGACCTGAACTGTAGAAAAATGGGGATCCAGTGACTGGAATTTTAGACTTAATTATTATACTCACAAGCAACAGCACTGGGAATGTTTTGTTTTATTGTTAGTTGAGGATAGAAGATTGGTTAAATAGAAATAATGAGAAGTGGAAAGACTCTCAAATTTTTTTTAGCTTCAGGGTAATACAGATCTGCTCAATCAACTGATACAGAAAAATACTGCTGCCAGTTCTTAACAAAGAGCACTTTATTTGTGTCTCTCTTCCAACTTAAACCATGAATTTCAAATAGAAATATCTGAAGTTTGACAGCTAAATTGTTAGGAATGCTGTTGTCTGCAGAGAGGTTTATTTCTCTCCCCGCACTCGCAGACATAAAATAGAAGTTTTAGGTGAGCTCAGTACCTCTTGCTATCAGGCCAAAACCTCCTGATGAAATTCAGGCTCTTATCTTGAACCCCTGAATATGTTAGTCTTACTCTTTATTTCAGACAATGATTAAAGATAGAATTAATTACATATTTGCTCTTTTTAAGGTTTTCCTCTTTTGTAGAAAATGCTTTGTATTAGGTTTGGCAAGTGGTGTTCTGTATTAGTTCATAATGGTCTGCTCCACTACTGGAAAACAATGACAACTCATTTCTGTGGATTTAAATAATTGCAAGTACTTTCTGTACTTGCTGTACACCTTCTGCAGGTGCATGTATCATACAAATGTCGTACTTTCTCCAAGTTTCTCAATACACTAAGAGTGCAGCAGAAGGCCTGAGCTGAAATTTCTGGTTCTTCAGTAAACACTAGCTCTGGGCCTGTTAAGACTATGAAACTAGGTGCAATGTAGTTGTGGAAACCTGCTGGTTTTGGAAGCTGGACAGACAGGTACTTCATGCCAGCTAATAGGTTAGTGTGTTCGGGATCCAGCATACATCTCTGCACAGGGCTATGCTGTCCTGCATGGATGCACATGCAGAGATTGATGCTGGCTCTGAACCCCATGCTATGGTGTAGTACAGACATGCATGGTTTTCCAGGTATCCTCCTCCTCTGTCATCCTTAAAAGATGTCCTTAAGCAGGCCAATTTATTAATCATTGCTACTGATCATTTGTACCCTGCTAGTCAGCTACATTCATGAGTTGGACTGACACCTGCATCCTTCACAGTCCCCATTTCCAGCAAAGGGAACAATCCCAGTCTCTTGCAGTCCGGTACAGAAAGGCCCAGAGCAGTTGTTTGTGCAGACCCATTGCAGTGCATGGTGGCCACAGGCCTGCCTCAGAAGGAGCTCACAGGGCATCTCACAGACAGGGGTGAGTGTCTGAGGTCTTCCATGTCTCATCAACTGCTTGCCTTTTTTTTCTCCCCTCAGGCACCTCACTAGTTCAGCACCTGATGACAGTGCTGATAAGTGAACAGGGGCGAATCTTTGCGGTTCCTCAGGCAGATGTGCCAGGGAGCCAGCTGGAAATCAGACCTGTGCGTCAGCGCAGTACTGTGGAGTGGATCTCCGAGGAGGATGGGGAGGACAGCAGGTCGGAGAACAGTGTTCCCAGCCCCGCCGATTTGCCTTCTAGCAATGTTGTGGCACTAGAGGCCACTCCTGGAYCTGCGGTGAAAAACACTCCTTCAGAGCACAGTGGTAAATTGACTCAGCCTGCCACCAGTCCCAACAAAAGAGTGCAGACACTGCCTCCGTGGAAATACTCCTTCCGCCAGCAGGGAGCACGGTCTGTGAGTCCAAAGCTGGGCAGCTCATCCTTAGATATTCCCAACCTCTCCTCCAGTGGGAACTGGTTGATGAATGGACTGTACTCTCTCCGAGGCCATCGCCGGACAGCCTCTGGGGAACGAGTTAAAGACTCATGTTCTTCCCAGAGACTCTCCACTTACGACAACGTCCCTTCATCCAGCCTCTCCCTTAGCACACACAGCATGGCCAGCACCACATGGTCTACATCATCATGTGAAATCTCTGTGGTAGACTCGGTCAGCAGCTGCCCAGCCTGCCGGGCCAGTGACTCTTCTGCTTTAAGCTCTCTCAAAACTGAGTGGATAACTCAGGGCTCGCTGTCTCAGAGTGAGGTCAAGACTGCAGATCTGGAGAACAGCATCGACAGGTTTGAAGCATGCAGCAGCAGCAGCGAACAGAGCAACCCAGCTGCAGCTTCCAGAGACTCTGTCAAATGCTCCAGGGCCTTACAGAGCTTGGTGGTGGAGCTAAAGACAGAACTGAGCAAACAGAGGACTGAGTATGAGACTAGTATCAAAAGGTAATGTCATTGGCAGGGGGGACAAGGAAGTCGTCTGTCAGCATTACCCGTTTTGAACATGGGTGTGGGCTACCAAGTGTATCAGGTTCTCAGACCTGGAGTCTGGGTTTGGGAGACAGCAGATTTGGTTCTGCTCTTTCCTCACTGCGCTCTGAATACAACTTTTCTCTCTCTAATCTAAGAGAGAATCAGAAAAATGGGATTTCTGTCATACAGGGAATTCCAATATTTCACATTCTATGTTTTCACTGGAAATCAGAATTGCACAGGTAATGCCAAAGTCTGCTCTTTGTCAGTGTCCTGGGAGAAACAGCAAAGCAAACATTTGTCCTGGAGCAAGGGATTGGGACCCAGGGTGGTCAGGCCTCAACAAGGAACTCTGTTGGTCTGTGCAGGTGCCAAGATTTGTACCAAATCAGTCTGAAATGGAGGGCTTCTTGCTGCTTTTCCCAACAGAAACATTCTTCAGGAAAAAGATTTTCACTATTCTCCAGGGTTTTTTTTGGTGGTGGTGGTGTTGGGACTGCATCTCAGTTACAACTTTTTCAGCAGCCCTTTTGTGTTGAACTTCTAGAAACCTTGCTTTCGATTTYTGATGTAGTGGCCCTTTGCTCACTTGGCCAGCTACTGACTCAAAGTAGCAGCAAGGTGCTGCTTGTACAACAGAGACGTGAACTGTGCAGGTCTTTGCCCACTCTGATGTTTGCTGCAACTGCTGGTGCTGTACTTTAGATCTGTGCTCAGAAAAATTCCTTCCAGTTTTCAGGAGAGGTGTGTGAGGGCAGGGGCTGTAGGAAGTATTAATAACTAGGAAGTCATATTTATTAATTTGTGTGAGTTAGTGTATTAGGTTTTATGAGTGTAAGTGCTTAATAGAATGACTTTCAGGCAAGTACTCAGGGAAATATGCACATGAAATATTGTTGCTTAAAGGAATTAGATATGTTTTAATATACAGCCATATGCACAATTGCACCCCATGTTATAATACAAAAGAATCATCATTGGCCTGGGCTCTGCAGCACTGGTACTTTGCACTGAAGAAGGGCTGTAGTCCTATTTCTTACAAATAGTTGAGTTCTCAGCTTTTTTGTGTGTTAAGGTGTTAATGTTACACTCCTCCAATTATTAAAACTCTGGTAGCATTTAGATGTCTCAGTTTCCTATCAGTCTCCCAAACATGGTACCAAAAGCAAATATGACTGTTTGTAGGGATTATATAGCACAGCTTTAGGCTACGTTTGTTGCCTCTTTTTTTCTTGTTAAAGTAATTTCTCAAAAATGTATCTGAACTGCACTCTCTTCTGGTGGGCCAGATGTTAAGGTAGGAATTTCACTTGCTACCTTCCTGCTTTATTTCATGATTTTCTCATCTGCCACCCTCTGCAGCTTTTCTGCCTCTTGCATTGTACTGCCTTGGTATGTGAGGCTGGAAGGAGAATCAGGCCACCTAGCAGTTTCAGTTCCCACCTAACATCACAGAGTGGGAGAAAAGCTTACCCCCGCCTTGTTGTGTTCCAGGTAGAAGAGCTGATGAGACCACCACTAGTTGCTAGCATGGTGTGTTGGAAAAGGTCTGTGAATGAGGATGGTAGTTCATGGCTTATTTTTGGGTTGTTTGTTTTTTTTAGATGCCCTACTTGATGCAAGGTGGGAGGGAGATGAGGGTATATGTGCCTTGCATTTAATTCTGCAGAGCTGCCCTGGCAAGCCTTGTTGCAGGGATACAGAGTAATAAACAGAAAGGAGACCAGGCTGCAAAACTTGGAAATGTGTATCTGCACATTTTTACCTGCTGCCTGGGGGAAGAGATGGCTTTCTACCTCTTATCAGTAAAACTGTTCCAACAGGACCTTCAGCTGTTGACATCAGGGACATCCAGAAAGACCTGTTCTTCATTCCAGCTGTTGAGTATTTTCAGCTGTTTCAGCTGGAACACCTGCCTTTCCCCTTCAGCTGGACAGGGACAGAGAGCACTGTGGCTGGAGGGGAGGACTATAAATTGGCTGGGTCTCACAGGGCAAAGTAGCTAAGAGGAAAATGCCTAATGAACTAATTGTTTCATAAAACCAGGCAAGATGCAATCAATGCCTTTTTGTATTAAATGCAATGATTCCAGCTGTTCAGGATTACAGCCTGAAGGATCTTGCTGTCAAGTCTAAGAATTTCAAGCCAAGTTTTTCGGCGCTCAAAAATTTTGCAATGTTTTTACTACATCTGCAGCAATTTACATGTGCAAAAATATGTTCCTTTTGAGACCGCATGAAAGTCTGGTCCTGTGGAAAGACAGGAGCTAACCAGCAAAGAAGGGAGGCCACTTAGCAGGAAAACTTTGGGCTGCCTCACTAGCTTTATGTTATTGAAGATAATTTAGTCCCCAAAAGTAATAACTAGTTCCTTTACAATTGTACATGTGCTTGTGTGGTTTGCAGAACTCAGTGTGTGTAGCAGGGCATGTTTTAATGAAGGACTATGAGCTTTTTGTTGGCACATACATAAGTGGAGGGAAAGCAGAGTCACTACCTGCCTGGGGCAGAGTTAAGGAACACTTGCTGATGGAAAAGCTGTTATTTATCAACGGCCCATTTTCTCTCTTAGTCAGAGGGAGGCAAGTTTTATGGCCTTCTGTAACCAGTCTGTTCCAGAGCATTTCTCCCTCGAGGTTAGTATAATTATCAGGCACTCTCTGTTGAGTTTCAGTAATTCATGTTTACCACCTGGGACTCTTAAGAAACTGGAAGTATCTTGGAGAGGACTATTATGTTGTGCATGTAGAAATGCAGTAAGTACTGTGACCCCGTGTAATTCAGAACATGGACAGCTAGTCTAGGCTGCTGTAGCTGACCCCTAAAACTTCGTCATAAAAAAATTTAATTGATAGCTCAGATCCGTAGGACATAACAAAAATGTTAGGGGCAAGGAGGAGGAAGGGAAGCATCCTTGCTTCAGAAGAGTCCTCTTGTATTACAGAAGACAGCAATCTGGGTGATAAAAGTCTGCCTTCACTGAGATGGGCAGTTTTTTGCAGACATACTGCACATTTCTGTTCACTCAGCGCAGCTGTTGGTCTGCTGGACTTGGTGATCAGTGCACCTATGTGTGACTTTCTGAAAGTTGTGGCAATGATCACATTGGCATCCTTAGCTGTATGTGAAGGAACAGTTTAAGGGGATGCACTGCATTGCCTGTGTAAGTGCCTCGTGGTGGTCACAAAATAGAATTCAGACCCTTCTGGGACTGTCACAAGGATCCCTTTTTTGTTGTTGTTGTGGAGTCTGTAGTGTGCCCTTGTTGAGTGTCATTTACCCTGTCTAAAAATAACCCACTCACAGTTTCACAGGGAAGCCAGGCACCCTAGCTTCACAGTTGGGTATTATACTGATCAATCAGCCTAAGAGGTGGTGGGGTTTTTTTGTTGTGTGTGGTTTGTTTTTTAAAGTTAGATGGGGGACACTTTTCCTAGGAAAAGTCTAATTTTTAAACTCACCCTTTCTGAATATTCTAGTGATCAGAAATTCCTATCTGGATAAACTTCCTCCTTTGTATTAATACCACTACTCTGTCTTGTGATTAGGAAACATGATGGGGAGGACAGCAAGTGATGTGCCTTCTGCGCTTGTTTCAAATAAAAAAACCCATGAATTCTTTGACCTCCTTAGAGAAAAGCTCTGAGTCTTGCATTAGAGCTTTGTACACAGATGAACTAGAAGGTCTGTTCTTCAGCTTCTTCCTCGTATGAAAAGTTGGTTTTTGTAAAATCTTGTACAGTATGAAAAACTTTTATTCCCCCACCCTTCCCCCACCCCGATGTCAAACTTTACAGAAAATACCATAAAATGGATGGTGAGGAAGGACTGTGACCTCATTCCTACCTGACCTCCAAGGATGTTCCTCTGTACTGGATATCCATATAGGGAAACACAGTATCAGGATGAAAACAGAGGTTAAAAGATTCTTTTGGAATTATGTATTTGAACTCTGCCTAACTGAAGAGTTAATACATCTCCTCAGACATTCAGTCTGTTGCCCAAAAGTAAGCATTGTTTTGTAATACTTGAGCATATTTTCTCAAGATACAAACAGAGTAGGGCTCCAGCTTTCAAGGAGTCTCTGCCCTTAAACTCAACATTAATGAAATGGCAACTAGTGCCCTCCTTTAAAACTTCCTCTTAGAATGAAGATATTTTAGCTCTAAGTTGAACAACTTATATTTATTATAGCTATCAGCAGTCTTTATCCAGCCACTTAAAAAAACCCTCTTTTCTTCTTTCCCTCTCTCCCCTTTGGTTTTAAGAATTGAAGAAACAAGTGCAGACCTGAGGAAACAAGTGGTTAGGTTAGAAGAAGAACTGGACCAAGAACGAAAGAAATACACGATGCTGGAGATAAAGCTGAGGAATTCCGAACGTGCTCGTGAGGATGCTGAGAAGAGAAATCACCTCCTGCAGAAAGAAATGGAAGAGTTTTTTTCAACATTAGGATGTTTAACTGTTGGGAGTCGAAGTGCTAAAGTCCCCAAGTAGAACAAGCTGATGTACAGCATAGAAAATTCTATTTCTGGCAAAACAAGTGAAAATGCACATTTTGTTATGGTATACTCATGTATCATGAGTAATTCTACAGTGATTGTGCTCTCAGTGACACTTGCTCTGTTGTCTTTTATGTGTGCTGTAGTATTTGGGCCAGGTGGGAAAGACTGCTAAACATGATGCTTGAAAGTTTAGATGTCAGATCGCTAGGAAAGAGTGGGCAGCCTTTTTATCCACAAAGCAAAAGATACTATTCTCCATAGCTGTACTGCGCCATCTTCAGCTTTACTGCACCATCCTTTTGCTGGCTCAAGGACAGTGGAAAGTCCTGCGAGGTGGGTGGGATGGCCAGAACTGACAGACAGGCTGAGCCTGGAGCTGAGGGCCTCCTCCACTCGCGCTTTGGAAGATGGCAGTTCCAGTATGTCACCACATTCAATGTAGTTTAGTATATGGATTTAATACGAGGTGTTTTTCCTCCCCACTCCCTGCATATAAAGGTTGTTCAAATCTCTCATTCCTTAAACTGGCATTATTTTATGAAGATGCTTTGAAAACAAAGTCTACAAACAAACTGAAGATACCAAAATCTTGACACTTCATTAAAGCTGTCACTCACTGAACAGTTCTGGTGCTTCACAAAAATGTGACTTATTAAAGTGTGATTAATAATCAGATTGGCCACACAAACTCCATGGAACTTTAAATATCCACATTTTGCCCTAGGTATCTGGGGTTTTTTGAGCCAAAAATAAAGCAGTATTAGCTGCAAGAAAAAAAAAAATCTCATGAGTTGATATGTACTGATCAGACATCAAGGTAGGAGAAGAAAGATTCTCATCATCAAAACACATCCAACTGGTGAGGGTTTTTATCTATAAAACTTTAATAGCAAAACCTATGGTAAGATAAATTAGTGCAATTAGTGCTGTAAAGGGGGAAAGGGTGGGATCAATCTTCATCCTTCCCAGGACAATTTATGCTTAGCTGCCTTGTAACACTTCTCCCTCATTTCACAAGGAGATGAGGGGACAGGARGAATATAGCAAACAACCCAGCAGCCTAAGTTCATTGCTTCTACTAAAGAAATGTCATTAGAATGAAGCTGTAATTTCCAGTAATTAGCTGCCAGGGCTCACTTCCCTTCAAGGGACTTCTTTGAGAAGTTCTGCATAACATTGCTAGTGCCCTGAGCCATGTGGAGACTGCACACAGAAAATTGTTTCACCAGATTCAGCTTAAACTCCGCTCACCAGCCCAGCACTCACAGCACTGTTCACTCTCTCAGCAYGTATCTTTGACAGCTGAGGCATCTTGGGAGTCTCAGCAGAGAAAGATTTTTAACAGGAAAGTGCCACAACATGAGCTGGCTAAAGGGAAAGAGTATAGACTGTAGTGAAGGTGCTTGCTTTATTTATGTATTGTGAAAAAAATGACCTGAATCTGTCTTTTCTTACTAGCGAATATAACTCATTGTCTGGAAATAACCTTAGAATGTGCTTTTTTACATACCAGCAGATTGTACACCTTTCATTATTGACATTCTCATCATCATCTCACAGATATCCAGGTATTTCAATATTTAAACGTCTAGAACTTGTTACTACCTCACTGTATCACTTCTCCTTCCTGTAGAAATGTAAACCATTTAAAGTGAGCAAAAAGAAAGATTTTAACCTAATCTTTCCTGGTTCAGACAAGTCAAGCAAGGTGGTAAAGTAAGCCATGTGGCTAGGTTAATTCAGTTATTTCAAAACATTTTTCCCCTCTTCCCAGAATATCCAGCTGTGCTGGATTCCTTACTGCCCCTGGTGTGAGGCAGGGTGGCAGGTACCTGAGCCTTCAACAGGAGCAGCCTGCCACCTGCAGGCAGTAGCATCACCCTTATCTTTTTTCCCACCCCCCTGCCTTGTATTATTACTGACAGTCACAACTGATCCTGCAAGGAAGACAATGGCCTCTTTAAAACAGCAGCATTAAGATGCATAATGTGAGAAGCAACTGTTGTTAACACTGATTTTGAGCTGGAACAGCACAGTGGGTTACATAGCATTAAGTACCATGCCAGTCATCGCAAAATAAACCTTAATATTAGAGAGTGGCCTGAACTGGGTTGTAAGTAATTATCTGCAATTATAACATCAGAATTGGTAAAAAGAAAGTTTCTACTGAGGCATTCAATCCAGGTAGTGGTAGCAACCAGCTTATTTTAATGCTCTCTTTTAGTCCTACCCCCAACATGGTTACTGTTCACTATAACCATCCTGACAGCCCACATCCCTTAGACTATTTATATTGCATTATCTCCTGTATGTACCAAGTGCAGACTACTCCCTTTAGTTCTTGCACACTACAAACTTAAGAATTGAGCCATGCTGACTGGGAGCCTCAAAAACAAATATGCAAGACAAGCACTAAACAGGACTGCTGGCTAACTCCCAGCGAAATCAAATGCAGCTGGAATTCTAGATATTCTTTAAGTATTTACACTTATGTAACCACTATATAGCAGAACAGGGGAACAAACCCACCTATCCCAAATCGTCAGCTCCAGGATAGGAACATCTGTCAGCTATGTAGCACTACGTAATCTTAATCTGGCATCCAGGATAAAATTCATTCTTTTCAGTATCACAAATGAAACTGTTATCCACTCAAACTGATTAATGGAACCAACCATTTGCCAGCTGACTGTTGTGCTCCAGCAACATCTATTCCTCTTGTTCTTGAGGAATAAATTTCAGGTCCTTTTGAAGATGATCCACTGCAGTAAATTAAGCCTGCAAGAAGCTGCAAACTACCCAGTTCATGCTAAAACACACCACAGTGGGATGTTAACTCTAAAGCACAGCAACAGGAGCATAATGTTAATTTCCCATCATGGGCAATTATGCAAGAAATGGGAACACACTTGTGCTGTGGTACACAACCTCATGGAACACTATGCCCTTATTTGAGGAAGATGATACACATGATACACTCTTTCCTAGCTTTAACTCCTGTTTCTGTACTCTCTTTCCCACCACTTCATTTGCCAACTTCATGGATCTGAGAGAGCACTCCTYATTTTGCAGACCTTTAGCTTATTACAGCCCCTAGTTTAAAGTGCCAGCTTTCTTAGCAAGCATTTACAAGGTACAGGTTTGTTAGTGTTAATAAGGCACGATGAAAGACTCCTGGAATCAGGTGGATACATTTTTACCATAGCTTTACCCATGCAACCTACCCAGCCTGGAACCTCTCTTCCAGTAGCATGCAGACAAAAAAGTGTAAAAAATTTTCAGTGAAAGAAACCCAACACAAGCATATGCGTTAAAAAAAAAAAAAATCCAAAGCCAAACAGCAGCATTCCAGTATAACAAAAAACTTCTGTAGTTCTCCATGGTATTTCTAATATGAAAAGGAAAATTAATAATGATAGCTTATTGAATTATCTACGTTTGCCAAACAGGGCTACGCAAGCCAGCAGCACTATGGAGCATTTCAGTTCTGGGCTGAAGTCACCCACAGACAAATCCCTGGCAGAGCTAAAATTGTCTCAGGCCTTGCTCTCTATTAATATTTTACCTGGAATCGCTGTACTTTATGCTAACATATACAAATAAAAAAGAGCATTTCTGAGCCTCACCACATTCCTAGAAGAGCACCTCACAAATAGCTGGTCCAGAGAAACAATGCAGGCTGCACTGTACTGCCCATGGTCACAGTTCCTTTCCCTTAAAAACAAACACAAAGACAATGTAACAGCACGCAGACAAACACAACTCAAGGGCATCCGGAGTCTTCGTTTAAAGAAATGCCGAGAGCCTGCTGGGAATGAAGGCAATGAAATGCATTACACGTTAGGATTTAGCCCCACTGCAGAGGTGCCAGTGCAGGAAGTGCTCCTGGCACCCAAGTTAGCTCTCCGGAAGTCGGATCCTTCAGGCTTCCCCAAGACTCAGTTTTGAGAAAGATTCTCCTGAGGGCACAGGGACTAGGCCCTCCTTTCATACACACAGCCCATGGCTTACCTCTTTTTGCAATGCAGGGTCTCAGCAGCTGTATTTCCAGGGAAGAAGGCGGCTAGAGTTGGCAGCAAGGAAGTAATAATGGATTCCCAGAGGTTGCAAACACACTTGGTATTATCAGTCTGTGGCACATCCAAAGCCCATGGGAATGGAGAAATGAAAGAAACATGTCATTTCACCCACGAGTGAGCTCACACACAAGACAGGACTTTAAGTACCATTAAAAACAGATGAATTCTCAGGAAGGACTGATGCTAATTAAACTCCAACTGCAGCCTTATTATGAAATCCATACAAAATCCATTCCAGCCTAGTAATGAAGAAACACTAAATTCATAGTGGTCAAACTTTTTTTTTTTTCCTTTTTTATTTAAAATATCATTATAACCAATTGACATACTAGATAACAATGTATACATTCCAGTGGTGCACATGTAATGACCTATGGCATGAATGATTAAAAAAACCACAATGTTCTCAGTAATGCCCCACCAACAGCTTATTTGGAGGGAATAAAGGAAAAGCAGGAAAAGGTATCAAATGTGGGGAAGAAAAAAAAATTTACAGTTTTTCCCAGTATTTTTAATGGTGTATCTTCCCTTTCATATTTCTTGGGACAAAATAAAATTAAGAATATATTTCAAAAAGGGCAGAAGGAATGATCACAATAATTAGGGTTTTTTTCTCAACTTTAGTAATAAAAGTTAAAGAACTCTCAAAAATAGACTAGATATTGGGCCTACAAAAGTAATTCATCTGTATGCAAAGCTTACCAAGAATTATTCCTTTTGTAAAATGTAAAGGATGAGCTGACATTACTAGTAAGCTATTTTTACCTACAAAACCAGACTACAATAATAAAATCACCAATTTACAGCTAACACAATACTCTAGATGTACATTATTGTACACGAGCTATATATTACACATGAACATCATACATGAAATATATAAGAAACATACTTACTGATATTGTCTCAACATTGGCCAATAGGTTTATTTTTCTAAAGGAAGTGTATTTTTCTATTCACATTCAGTGTAGTTCCAATAGCAAGGGTTAGCTTTGCTTACTTAAGAAACGTAGAAAGTTTGTGTGAGGTAGTTCAAGAAAACCTAGCTTCAATTTTTAACTGCAGAAGTAGAAACACAATGTGATCCGATTCATAACACATTTCTGTAATGCAGAGATATCTACAGAAGAGGAGAAGGGAGTGAAAGAGATCACTTAAAATGCCACTTTTATCCAGTGCCCTTAACTAAGAATAAATGAAACAAATTGAAAATTTGGGTAGGCAGTAGAGTCTCATCACATTTCTCCATCAAAACCCTCTTTCTAATCTTACTGAAAAATGCAGACAGCTCTCCTTCAACTCCAGTCCTCAAAGTAAATATGTAAGAACCAAAACATTGATAGGAAAATAAAATGTAACAGCATGGACAAGCTGCTGTCAACAGCAAATAAAAACATATCTAAAAACAGTAATTCACTTCCTTTAGCAACTCAAAACAGTAAGACCAAGTGTAAGCTGCACCGTCTTCTCCCCTTTCTCCCATAACCTTAATTGAGAAACATTTAACGTCATACGCTTTGGATTACTGGCTGGGTAGGAACTATCCTCCTGTACTAGCTTTTTGATCGTTTTTCTTTAGGCAATGTTGAGATGAATGCCATATACAATTAATGCAGGAGCATTATATTCATGCAAATGCCTGTCAAGGTGCTTAATTTTTGCTGACAAAATAGCCTGTGTTCAGAGAAGCAATTTTCCATAAAACAAACCCACATCAGTAATACGCTACCTACTTGGACACTGAGGCAGCAGAGGGTGCTATTGCCACAACTGCCTCAAATACAGCTCACCATATCCTCCCCTAAATTCACACCTGTGTTGGCAGGGGGGCTTACCAAACAATTTATGCTTATATTGTCTTTGTGTCTAGCTGGAATTCCTATCCAGAAAGATGCTATTGCATATAGTGTTGTAAGGTTCTTCTAAACTAAAAACCCAAGCCGCACAGCACCTACATAGGGAAAAGTGCCATGTCTATTCAGCTTAGCAGAATGAATGCGCTACAGGTGACCTGGTCAGTCAGGCTGCTCTAAGGTCGTTCAACTGATGGGTATTGCTCTGGCAGTCCAGCTTCTCGCACACACTAACATACAAAAACCTCAATTCCGACCCCATTGTCTTGCATTAACAAAGACTTCACAGAGCAGAGGTGCAGCACACAGTACAAATCCCACCCCCCCACACACTTCTATTTCAAAATCTTGAAGAACCTGCTTCTACAAAAGGGGAGGAGCTATTTTATCCTTGATGCCTGCCACAGCTCTGACCAGAGAAGGTGGAAATCAATCTCGTTATTATTGCCCAACTTTTAACCTCACCTGACATAAGAAATCAGGCACAGCTCACTGTAATTCACTCCCTACCAACTCCCAATGGATTGGAACGGCCCTAGAAGTGGAAAGTTGCATGCACTTTAGTGAAGCCTGTTGTCATGAGAAGATTTTGGAATCATAGACTAAAATAAAGCTTAATAATGCTTTAAGAATAAAATTTTACAGTGTATTAGATAGTATATGAGCTAACCACATAACAATAGACAAAGACAGCTGAACTCTAGCTCCCCATTTGTTTGCTATTTGTGGCAGTGTACAACTATCCATGAAATAATTTTATATTTCAACAAATAAAAAGGGAATTTAAGAGTAGCATGTTGTTGTGTTAATTTGGTTACTGAATCTGATTTTCTTGTCTTTGAAATTTGCCAACACTTTAATTTGCCTAAAATGCAAGCAACTGCAAAAAAAAAAAAAAAAAAAAAANAAAAAAAAAAAAAAAAGGCAACGTAGCTCAGTCACACTGCAACAGGTTGCAGTGGACAGTCCCACTCTTTCATCAACCCTACCTTTAAAGAAGAAAAGCTCAATTCTCCTTAGAGCTTATGAACTCAATGAAGTTACTATTGATACCACACTGTGATAAAAGCCTAGTAACTATTTCACTCCCAGGACACTGGAAAGTGATAGCAAAAATGATTTTAAAGTTTCAAAATATTTCAGTCACCACTGCAATCCAGAAGGGTCCAAAATAAATTTAAATCACCACTGCAATCCAGGAGGGTCCAAAATAAATTTAAATAGGAATTATATTTACCAAATTCTGTTCTTAACAGCACTTACAGGCATCAAAAGTTGATTTTGTCAGCCTTGACTTCATTACACTGGGTTGACCAGAATATCATTTGACCCTATATAACAAGGGAGTACTGTTGTATGACCAAAAATTTTGGCTTAATTCACAGCTTAAACTTTGATAAAAAATTGCAAAATAGATTGTTCTGTTGGTTTCTGTTCAACTTGAGCAGATTTTCTATGTTCCAGTGCTAGATGAATCCAAACATGCCCTGCCTATTCTGAGGTAATATACAATTTGGCAGGATCCTATAAAAATAATTGCCTTAACAAATGTGGTTTAGAAAGGCAATATTGAAATATTAGATACAAGTGAGGAAAGCAAAGTGACACGCACACAGCACTTACCAGCAGTCTAGCCAGGCCAGGAAAACAATTGTGCAGTTTATCAATTTAGTCATCTTTGAGACATTACCATTCCTTGTAACCCTGTATGTTTTTTAAAAAGACATGTTAGATATTGAAAGCATTACTATCACTTCTATTTTTCTGAAACTTACTGCAAAGACAAAGTTTCCTCTTTCAATTAGAACTTCAAAAAGATACCTATTTAACCCAACAAGCAGAAGGAACCACACTGAAGAGCATCAGTCATTCCTGGATGATCTCTGTAGCCAGTTATATGATTTGCTTATGCTCTGTGCCTGGCAAGACTTCTGTATTTTTTTATGCTCATTTTTGTGAGCATTACTAATTTAAATTCCTCTTCACATTCTAATTCACTACACAAAATATGCATCTACACAAGGCAATCAATTATACATCCTAGCTTCACTAAAAATCTGCATTTTCCAAAGGAATAAATTCTGAACAATTGTTTAACTCATACATAAACTTAAGCCAGTTATACATAAATCATTCTGTAAATATAAAATGTAAACAGTTAAAATACTTCTGTGAGGAGCAGCACCATTTTACATGACTATTTAGTAACTGTTCTATATATTTCAATATATCTTTTGTTTAAAAAGTGTATTGAAACCTGGAGCTTCAGTGGTTTATGTGACTTAATATTTATGACTTAAAATGAACCATTATTAAGATTTCTGCTACACTGGTCTCATGGTGAAATGAAAGAGATAAATATTAATTTATACAGCACTACTTCTCCCTCCTTTGGATGGCATATATTGCTCACTTAATGCATTAGCTACAGAAATCCTGAGGTTCTCCTACCACTTAATGGTTTTTAGCAATCGGTTACTTTTGGTGGAGAAAGAATAGCTGAAGTTTTGCCCCTATTGCATTCATGTCATTCCCTCTTCTACCCAAAAAGCACTTGCCTTAGTAGACAAAACTAGTAAGAAACAAAACTCCCAAGAATCACATATTACATAGAAGTATAGCTACAGCATATTTGTTTTCCCTCTTGGCAGTCTAGACATCCTGAATACACTTTGTTTTGTGTGTACAAAAACAGGCTACAAGCTAGAAGTGAACAGTTTATTTGCATTGCAATGTATTATTCATGAAGTATCCTTGTGGTTTTATGGTCATCACAAGATTTGGCATGCCACAACTCTGCAGAAAACATCACATTACTTTGTTAAGCTAGATATTTCTGCAGCTTTGAAGATATGCTTTGCTTTCTTAAGTTTGTAAAACCATTCAGATGAGGTTACTTTGCAAAGGATTGTACACTGTCTCTCTAAAAAAATTCACTAATTGTTGCTTTTGCTGAAGTATTATAGGCTAGTGGCCAAAATAAAAGAGGCTTTTGTTCACTGCCAGCACCACAGTAGTATGCCCAAAACTGCAGCTGACTGCACTGAATTCTCTCCCCCTCCACCTGGACACAGACCTATGACCAAGCATAAAACTTTGAAGGATATCATGAACAAAACATATGGAATAAATTCTAATTAACAAACTGAAAACCTAAAAAATTTTTAAATAATTCATTGTATGGTAATGACCACAACATTAATACGTGCTTTGATAAAACAAATCTTACAAATTCAGTAAAAAAAGATCAGCAGCATAATAGTAAAGCAAATATGCAGATTTTAAAACCACAATAAAAATTACCAGGTTTAATATTTTACAGTTAATTACAGCAAAAAAGTGGCTGCTTTTAACACAACTTACAGTTTAAAATTACAGCACTTTATGATGAATTCTACGATTATTTTTGAAAAAACACTCAAAAATACCACCAAATTTTAAAGGCGCCCTATTAATGACTAAAAGGACCCCCCTCCCACCCCCCAAAAGACCAAGTAGTCATCTACAGCAACCCAGAGGTCCAGCTGAGGTTTCTAGACTGCTGTCTGTATCAGAGGCCAATGTTGGATCTGTTGACATTGAAGACACATCATTGACAGATGATGATGATGATGGATGTTGAGAGCCATTGATCATTGCTGCACCTGTGCTATGAGAAACAAAACAGCAAATCAGTTGCAGATACAGTTGCACGGTTCAGTACTTGCATTAGTCTGTCTCTTCCTAATAGTCATTACTTTCCCTTGTTTTGGCAAGTTTGAAGAGATGTGTCTCAATCCATTGTCAAAGTAAATAAAACCCACAAGTCTCTACCATGGGGCTTAATGAATGGTATGCCAAGAACCACAGAACTCACGTGACATGATATCTGTCAAATTACAATAAAATGCTAATGGCTGAAGTTAAAAATCACAAACATAGAGAATACTGCATGAAGCCAGAGCTAAGATATCCTACTAAATGTTGAGACCCAAAGCTAGAATATATCTACATATTTAGATAAAGAAAGAAAGGGACTGTTTTTTTCCATCAGATCCCCCACTTCAGGCTGGGAAATAGCTGGTGTTCAGCCACACTGGATGTATACCATCTCAGATACGCAGCAATTTTTCAGAGTTTGGACTTCAGTGAACTCTGAGCAGAGTTAGCAACAGCTGTCCAACTTGTGCCATCATTTTTCAATAGTGCAAATGGAGTCCTACCAATGGTCAGCCAATGGTCACATTTTGCTCCAAAACTCAGCAACAGTTTCTGAAAGTGCTCCATAATTTTCCTTTCTGTTTAGAGCAAATATTCAAGGCAGACAACCTAGAAATCCTGTTTCATTACTTAATAGATGTAAGTAGTGGTTATATCCTTATTTGAAACTGCACCAGCTACAAGTTACACATCTAATCAGATTATGGCAATAGAGTACGAGTACATACCAAGATGTTTCTTGAGGACTGAAATGAATGAAGCGTCAGTTACATGGGGACAATAATAGAGGAATTTACCAGATTAATAAAAAGAGATGCCAACCCCATACATTCCATTCAAATAAGCAGTATCTCAAAGAGAATTCAAGAGGTTATTGGTCATTTAAGAGCCATATTTTCGAGTTAGGTTACTCTTGGATGTCTTGAACAGTTTCACTCCCCCCTGACCTACAACTCAATGTAGCTTTATACTGTGCTTTTATTGTAACCAACCTAAAGGGGCTGGTTGTCCGCGTATAACCCCATTCTTGGTTCTCTCCTCCAGGTCCATGACTTCCTTGTATATCAACTCTGAAAATGCAAAGAAGGGAAAGCAAAAAATGAATTTGCAAACCCAAGACTGGACTGATAATACATGTCCCATTAAAATGTACATTTAAATTTCATAGGTTTATTACTGTTCAGAATTAGTTTTGAACAACAGGCTGTAGAGGCTACAGAACAGCTGGCAAGTGTTATAAAAATGTACAATTCTTTTCTGTTGAAGCTACAATGGCCTGGCACTCTCAAGAACACACTGGCATTGCTCTAAGACTCTTTTGTCCAGGCTGCTTGGGGACCTGAGGTTAAACTGAGTCTTAATGACCACTCAGTTTTTATCAATGGCTTCTTTGGTACAGATAAACTCGATCAGCAGTCTTCAAAGGAACAGGTAGAAACAAGCCCAAACAGCATTGCCATCCTCCCGACACACACTTGCCACTAAATTTCCTCAGCAACAACATCTAAAGGTCCAGATCACCATGAAATGGAATACAATATTGGCATATAAGCAGCCACTCCAAATGAAAGCAGCAACTTTATCTTCCAGTTACAGAAGTTCTTCATCCTTAAAAAGGTCAGAAGTGCTTGTAACATGAATCATACACGCTGTGTACTAGCCAGAAGGTTTCTAGGCTAATGGCAGCTTATTACCCAGAAAAGACTTCAGCTGTGAATCTACAGAAGTAACAACAGAAGAAAAGGACTAAACATGTTAAATGCAACTCGTAAGAACTGACTGTCAGAATACTACTTCTTATCTGTCACTGGCAAACTAATGCAATGTACAAACAATTTGGAAGAAAAAAGCATTTAAGAATTATAATTTCAAGGGCTGTGGGAGTCTCAAAAGTAAACTCCATATTGCTTGAAATACCCTCAGCACATCTGCTTCAGAAGGGAAATAACTTTGCTTGGAAGGAGGATGGTAAGAGAATTTCCACAATTCTCCCTATCTCTGCCTTTACAATTAAAACTCAGTTTCTAATAGGAAGCGACTTAAAAGTGTGGTAGTACTAGATTTTACAGACTTGTATCCATTACCAGCCAACACAATGAAACTGTCAAAAATTATTCGTGAAACATTTTCCCTGCTTTTTTTCATCTGGGGATAAAAATGCTATACAGGTCTCATGTCCCTTCCTAGACTTTTTCAGTACAAAGTATTAGATTGCTCAATGCACTAAATTCTTGCTTAAATGCAACATTTATAGCCTGCACAGCTCTCTGGATCTGCATTTTTTTCTTAGCACTGGGACCTCTGCAGTAACACCACACCTTTTAGAAGCAATTTCAAAATTAAGCACAAGCTTTACAAGTAACAAAGATGTTCCCCTTTTACTTTATCATTTTACACCTCATATATGACCAGGAAATATACATACTAAACCAGTACTGAACACTAAAAGTCATGCTCTTGGAGGTACAAGTCTTATGTCACACTGTAATCCATTCCACACCTCAAACCAGCTACCTTCTCAGGATCCCACCAGCGTCTCCCACACCAGCTGTAACCTCACTATCTCGCCCATTACTAACACTCCTTATGGCTTCTTCTTTCAAATCCTCTGCTTGATTTAAAAAGAGTACAGTTATTGCTAATATGCTCTTCACTTGAAGACTAGTGCTTCTACTTCAGACTTACATTGCTCAAACTCCTGCACCTTTTTCAATTGTAACAGTTTGCTCAGAAGAGTTACCCTCCCTAAAAACACTGCCTTATGGTTTGCAAAAGGTGACTGAAATGAGCAGGTCTTAAGTTCACTACAAAGGTTCAGCACCTTCACAGGAAAATTTTTAGTGCCCCGACAATCAAGAGGTTGTGAAGCACGATCTATTCCCTTGCCATTCCAAACAGGTTAAGTAAATACTATTAGGTTGCTCAGAAGAACCTTAATAACGGTAATCCTTGGGGCCTAGCTTACTTCCAAAGGCCTTGGTAAACTTAAAATGCCCTTCTTACCTTTCCATTCTTCTATCGTGTGCTCCCTCTCATCTAACTGCTTATCTGGTATCTTTGGTGGAGGCTGAAAAACAAAACTAACTCACGATAAAGCAATCAAAAGGTTTACAAAAACAGAATAAATGGAAAATGAAAATAAGCACTCAGAATATGAACCTGACTTAAAAATACTGTATTTACACGGTCATATATTCTCTCATACTTGGACTTGGCCTATTTTCTAGATGCTGCTACATGTTTTAAACTTCTCCTGATTAACAGATTTGCTTACATTACTGTAATAATTAAAATATAAACTGAACAGTCTGGTAGAAGAGCTACTAAGCGCAGCAGTCTCCAGCCCAAGCAGCCCTTTTTACCTACTTACTGTTAATTACTAAATTTTCCTTCTAGAAATCTGCAGAATTCTAATTGCACCACTTACATCAAGCATCTTTTTCTATTCTTAGTTGGCCATCACCAACCATCTTTCTCTTAAAAAATGAGATTCTTCTCATAAGCTGGAATTGCCCTGAAATTAATTTTTTAAGAAAAATTTTCAATTAATCCCTTTGTTCATTAGTGTTAACAATTGAAAGCTCAAGATCTTGTACTCAAATTTTGCTGAAATACTTATTTTCTAGTTTAAGAGTACTATCAATTGCTACAACTAATGAAAATATTTCTCTTGCCCAGGAGTAAATACCTCAGAATCCTATCAATGGCAATCAAACCACACTGAAACAACTGAAGCTTAATAAATCAGAACCCTATAGAAAAGATTTCAGATGCATTGCTACATGTCCAGGAGATTATATGCAATTATACACGAACACACACACAGAGATACAGGTACTTCAGTTTGCGCCCATTCCTAATACTATTTCTAATAAACATGTCAATCTATGAGAATAAAAATGATTACGGCTCAGTTAAGCTTCTAGTGAAACGTGTAGATCATGCAATAATCTTCTTTCAAGCAATCATATCAAGCATCACAACAAGTGTGCTTTAGTACAGTACCTTCCTAATCAGAGACCTAAAACAAGAACTTACAGCTTCTGCTTCTGATGGATCATACCAAACATTGATGTATGGGTGCTGCAGGGCTTCATCCACAGAGATTCTTTTAGAAGCATCTATAACCAGCATTTTCGATAACAAATCCCTTGCTTGACTTGCTGCAAAAATGAAATTTTCGGTTTAGACTAGTGCCATATATAGTGCACATAAAACAGTATTTCAAAGCTCTGTGAAGGAGAGGAGACCCAGAGTAAACAAATTCCAGTTTAATATCTATGCAACCCTCACATAATTTGGGGTTTAGGAAAGTAGTCCATTTGATGAGGGAAAAAAAAAAAAAAAAATTTGAAGAGAATAACACAGGTGGGAAAGGGGTTGGACATGTTTCACTATACATTTTCAGCATACAGTGCCCCTTGGTGTGACATCCTTATGTGCCATATAACTCAGCTGGCAGTACAGCCTTGCCTGGAATAGCAGTGGGCAAGCACCTACTACCCCTCTCTTACAGTTTATGGGGAAAAAAACTGTCACGTACTGTTAATCACAGAAAATATGGTGAGTCTGTGACTCCACTGAGTAGGTGACTTTTAGAACCAGTAAGTTATTTCAGTAACTACAGGATATCTATGCATTATGAATATAAAAACTTCAGTTTCATCCCTAGAGAAAGAAGATCTGCTCTGCCTACACAACTTCTATTCCACCCTCCCCCCACTCTTCTCTAAATCATGTTGGCATCTGTCATTGAGAGGAATATATATATTCACTTTTCTTTATAAAGGTATCTCCAGAATAGGAACTGTTTCAGAAAAGATGAGAAACTGAAGGTAATCATACACCAGCACATTCATTCACTCCCATGATATAAATATTGTAATATTTAAATCCTTAGCGGGATGATTTCATAGTGAACAAAACCAAGATACATTTCTGTTCAATACATCACAGTTTTAAAACTTTTAAAATATACAACACATAGAAGACAGATCTTACCTTTAAGCTTATTGTGTTCCGAGTCAGCTGGGAAAAGGACATCTGGAAAGAGTTTTTCAAAACTATATCCAGCATATTTAGGTCTGTTCTCCACATAAGTTCGGACTGTAGGCTGTAATTTCTTCATAAATTCGGGGCATGGTGTTCCTAGCTGCTCTATAACTTTATTCCATTGATCAATATCTAAGGTTATGCAGCTAAGAAAAACATTGTCTAATTTTCAGCTAGAAAGTTACGTTAAAACCACATGAAATAACCAACAGAGAGAAAACACAGAAAATTACAATAAAATACCAAGTTCATCATCATTAATTAGGACTACCTTCTTAGAGAAACAGTGAAACAAAGCAAGACTATGATAGAGTAGTCAAGGCAACATGCATTTTACTCAAAATCATAATTAACTAGCAAAGGATATACTTCTGAGAAACAGAGAAAATTAAAGGATTCACAAAATGTATTAAACTAATTTAAATAAAGGCGTTGTTTGGGTTCTGGAGAAGAACTCACTTCCTGATCTGAACACGTATTCACAGTAGTCAAGCTACTACACATTGCCAAGGCACTCATGAGAATTACCCCRCATAGGTGCTCTGTCCTTCGTTCTCATCTTGATACCTCAGCCCAGTCCTGGACTCTCCCAAGTCAGCGATCTCTCACTAACGACATGCAACACTGAGCACCAGTGGGCACGTAAAGGATGAAATCTTGGCCCACACAGGTCAATGACAATTTTGTCAAGAGACTTGAATGCAGAAGTTAAAGAGTTTCAAGGACGTGTAAGGAACATCTTAATTGAAAAGTTTACACAAGTTAAAGATCAGTTCACGGCAGAAGAATTGAATACGTGTTACTGAATAAAAAAAGCAATGTTTGGCTCAGGAATTCCTAGTTGCAGATGGTTAGATACTGGGAGAGAGCTCAGGTAAAATTTTATATATGCTTATCTCATTCATATATTCTCCCCAACTTTTTCTTTTTGGCTACCATCAAAGACTGGATACTGGGCTACCTAAACCTTCAGTTGGATGTAGCAGGCCCCCTCTTGCGTTCTTAAAACTTAACAGCAGACCTTTATGTAAGGATTTTCAAACTCTACAGTGCTTTAGTACAGGTCTTGGAAAAAAAGTATTTACATTGTATGGCACTGAGCCTAAACTGAAAAGCCATGCTAGCAAACCAGATGCATAAAGCTAAGCATGGTGCAGCTCATGCAATGACAGAGCTGTGTGAAAGTAAGGATGCCCTGGATCTCCTCACTGTGCCTCAAAATCTTCACCCAATCTTACCCCTAAATGGTACTGTATCAATTATTAAACAGTTAACCTGCAGCAAAAGCAGGAAAGATTTCTGACAGCATCTAAAAAACTGGAGTGTAACTACTAGTAAACTAGATAAGATGCCAAACTCCAATTAGATCTACTAATTTTAGCAATGATCCAGAGGTTTCAGCTCTATTTGCTTGCAGCCGACCCTTTGTCTGAAGTATTGTTTACAGGACAAGCCATACAGATACCACCAAGCCATTCATGGAATAGAAAGACAGAAGTGCCAGATATTTCTGAAAGCTGTTTGTAGGATCATTTCTGCATACAAAAATATAAAATTCCAGAGTGTAACTAATGAAGATGGTTAGGAATTTTTTGTAAACATTTCCTATAAAATGGAAGTAATAACAACTGCTAACACGCTGGGGTACTAAACAAGATTAGTAAGTTATTACATAAAAATGATCTCCAAAGCAAAAATCAATGCATGTGAACCAGTAAAACCACCTAAACACAAAAAATCTGTCTTAAATGTGACAACGTCCAAAAGTAATGGATAGACACTATATTAAATTGGAAAAAGAAGAAAGAGGAAAAAAAAGGAAAAAGAAAAAAGGAAGAATAAGCCTATTTGCCCAAGTGGTATTTTGTTCATCTTGCTTAGTATTAATCTCTAAAGACAGTCATACACAGTAATGCTGTGTTGTGGTTTGGCTTTAAATGGTATAACTGTAGACACTTTTGCAGCTTCCTGGAAACAAAACTATGAACTTGCAAATTGTATTTTGAAAAGGCAGTTTAAAACCAGTATTTTAAAAATTAGAACCACCTTAATCTGGAACTATATTGCTGCAGTATCTTTTGACCTTTTACAACTACATCCTAGGCCAAAGGTAAGGATACGATCTGTACCAGGAAATAAAACACCACCTTTGATCATTTCTCCCATGATGCACCCAACTGACCAAATGTCAACTGAAAACAAAATGCAATGATATTAACATAAAAGATAGTTATTAAAATAAAGTAAATAAAAATATCTAGACACACACACATGAAGTGACTATAAAAAGCGTGTGTAATGAAAATGAGTGAAGGTGAATGTATGCTAACTACAGGACCAGCAGAGACTATGTCCTACTGCTAGGTGCAGCCTGAATATAAATGAAGTTCTTAACAATTTTTTTAAGTGTATCACAAGAAAAATCCATGTTCATTTAATAAAAAAAAAAATTGTACAATATGCATTTTCATGACACAACATCAATAAAAAGGTTAATCACTTCCTAACTAATTCAACCTGCTGCAGCAGCACAAGGATACAGTCCCTTCCTGGAAAGAGGATTTTGTGGCAAACCATTTCGCCCATAATGCACCCCACAGACCATAAATCCACTATGTTTGTAGCACAAAAAGAAGGAAAAGCAAAGCAAACGGTCATTTAAAATTAAAAGAAGCATAACATGACTGCATCCTATAAACTGCAGAGACAGCACAGGAAGAAGAGCAAGTCTTTATATTCATCAATGAAAACACTTTAAAATACACCATATATAAGGATTAGCTTTTAACTGTCTCAAATACAAGGCAGAAAAACATCCTTTTGTTTAACATAGTGCTAGAGCAAGAGCTAGAGGAGAGAGAGAGAGAGAGAGAGAGAGATGAATCAAGCAGAGTAAAGCCCTTCTCCAAGCTCTGAGGCTTGCAAAGCCACCTCTGCCAATAGACTAAATTGGAGCACCAAAGATAACTTTATTTCTTGAAAGTAATTCCATTGTAGTTGTAGGAATAATTTTAAAAGTCGTAAACTAAACTGACCCTTAAAAATACTGTGTATCTAAACAGTTTATACTTTTAGGAGGAGAATTAATTGGTTATTACATAGGAATTAAAATTTGCCATCAACTATTTCCTAAAAGTCACATTACCATGCATCTCTCTCTCCCTTTAAATAAAAAGCAAACACAATCAGTAAAAGATCACTTAGAATTTTAGAGGATCAGTTAATGACAATATTAGTATGCTCCTAAAAGATTTTCAGTTAAAACTGTTTGTTTAAAAATATTTCCCCAGTTATGCTGAAATAACATTTTATACAAAAGAAAAACTCAAAAGCAATTTTTTTTGGTATGAAGTACACATTTTCTACATCACCTTAAAATAAATCACTCGGAAGACATACTCAAAGACGCACAAGTTTACTTTTTACAGGTATGTCAATTTCTTTTGTGGTTGCTTTCAGAGATCCTGTTAACTCTGTATGCAAAAGTCTTCTTGAAGTCATAATCATGAATTTGTATTATTATGAATACTTTTATGTCAAACATGACACTGGAATTTCAATTAAGCAGATAAGAAGGGGATTTAAATGAGAACAACGTATACTAAAAATCACATGTAAAAGTTCTGAAGGAGCTCAACAATGTCAAGCAAACAACGTTGCTTCTTATTGAAAATATTCCTTCCCCCTTATTTACAAGTTCCTCTAAAATAGTATCTAAATCATATGATAGGAGATCATAGTTGTACATATTAATAGGTCAAAATTAAGGGCCTGGTTCATTTAAAAAATGATTGTCAACATTTTATGGTTAGTGCTGTTTTTTCTTTAAAAACTCTTTCAAATACTTAGGAAAAGTATATATTCTTTGGCTTAGAGACCCAAAGATTTGAAGCCAAGTTTTGCATTTGACTTTCTAAATAAAATTCTGTATGTTGACTTTTTCACCTGCAAAACAATCTGCTGCCATCACAAACCAAAATATACCCAAATCTATTGCAATCAGTTTGTGTCCAACATGATAAAAACAATGCCCATAATTGCATGGAGAAGTCTGGGAAGAGAAATAACATGAGTCAATGACTTATCTTCATGCCTTGGAAGACAAATCACTTCAGAGGTGAAGGAAAACACTGGAAACCATTCTTCTGGTCACCCTACAAAACCAACCTTGTGATGTTTGGGGGTGTTTTGGTCTGCCACTTTCATAAATCAAACAAAACTTGTCTCTTTGTAGGTCTCTAACTTTTTTATGAAGCTAGACTAACTTGTACACTGAGGACTGCTCCTGTGAATACTTCTATAGAAGACTGAGTAAAATCTTACTACAGATTTGAAAAATCTTTTTAAAAATCTACTGCTTGTCATACAGAATGTATTTTATTCTTAAAAACCCCGTTTGGACTGAACTTACAATTTTCTATAATTCTAAGAGAAAAAATACCAAGTGAAAATGAAGTTCAAACCCGGTGTACATACTAGAAAACTTAAAAGTAGTAGTTTCAGAGGGTTTGGGGCTTTCCATGCTTTTCAGTGCTTCCTTCCTGATAATCATGCACGTAACTGCACATAGATCTAAATATGTTACGGTACATGTGCACAAACAGTTTTGGTGTCCTTCAGCTCTGATTTCTTGAGTTTGCAAGGCCTGGTTTCTTAATGTAATATACCCAAATGTGCTTTATCTCCTTCAGTATCAAAACCTATGTATAAGTTAACTCTATCGTCAGTTTGTTTGGGATCTTTGCTAGTTTTAAAACAATTAAAGATTTCATATGCGCGTAGTATAGTACTAAAAGAATACTACTCTGCAGTACGTATCTCAGTCATCAAAACTTGTATTGCAATCCTCCCACATAAGTTCAGAAGGGCACGGAAACAGCATAAAGCTGCCAGATGACCCCTGTTCAATTAAACTAAATGTTAATGTTAACCATTAGTTAGCTGTCAATTTTCAATATTTAACTCTAAATTAATTTAACTATGGGTTTAAAGGGCTTAAACAGGCATCAATGCTAACAGGTGAGGATCCTGGACAGCCCATGGTTCTTACTGTAAGTACATCCTTTATACCTGCCTCCCTCCCCTCTGCAGCCCTGCCTCCCTGTCAGGGGAGCTCCACAATGAGGAACTCATCAGGCAGTGACTGAGAAGAGTAACAGTTTATGTAAATAGCCTTTTAATGACAACAGTACATATGGAAATGCAGATTGTCTTCTGACTCAGCCAACAGATTTACTTTTACAATTCTCCAAAAGTGTCATTCTCAACTCAACGACCATGTATTTGGCTTTGGAGAAGACATGATAGTTTTTCGTATGAAAGGAAATTTTTATTTATATTCTGCTGCACAACACAATTCACGCTTGCTTAATGAACAGGAGATTGTCACTAGCATGACAGGGTGCTCTAGAACACAATCTATTTGACTCCAATAATAACCTAAGCAACATTTTAGTGGAAAGAATGTTTCACACTTTCGCAACTCAAAATTACTTAATATTTAAGAGAAAAATGTAAACTGGGCAAGCTAAGTCAGAAAACTTGTGACTTCCATTGTACCAATTCTTTCTGTAAGGCAGCTGCGTGACTCAGACTACAGCTTTAGGTTCTTTTACCTAGTGTCTCTTAACTGGCCAATATATAGTCTTGAGGAAAAAGAAAGACAGATAAACTTAAATATATGCTTTCTACAAAACTTTAGCGGTTAAAAAAAATAACTTTAAGCTTGCTCCACTCAACCTCTGACTTCTAAATGATGGGAAAAGTAGCCAACCATGGAGGCCATCTGAAAGAATGTACATCCTCTCATGCTCACTAACAATCCAAACAGAAATAAAAACCACAGCCTTGCAAAAAAGATCTATTCTCATTCTTTTGAGCTGGCTTCTTTCATTGTCAACACCGATAGAAGTTATTCTTCTTGGCTTTTATAAACGACAACAAAATCAACTCTCTATCATTTACACACAACCTGAAGTCACTTGCCATAATGTTATGCAGTTGCCAGGGAAGTTTGCAGACTATATTAAGAATCCTGAAGAGCCGAGCAAGCCCCAGTTGTGTCAGTAACCTGGGAAGCCATGCCTCACATCACCAGGAGACAGCTGACAAAGCCTCAAGCATCATGGCATCTCATGGGCCTTACTGGAGGACTAATCAATAGAGGGTTTAAATTACCTTCAGCAAACAGTGACCTCTGTGCACTGTGCCTGCCTGAGGTGGAAACACCAAGTGAGCTGAACTGACCACAGTGACAGCGGATCGATGAAATGGCAGCAGAATTGGGGCCGCTCAACAGAATTTCACGAATGACATGTTACTTTCTTTGGTTTCCTAAAGGATACTAGCTGTTTCATTCAGAAGATGCAATGTACTTGATCATGTGTTTCCCTCATGCTGTATCCTTTCCTTATTTTCTTGTAGAAGATACTGAGAGAAGAAGGGCCACAGAGTGAGTATAAAGAGGAGGGAAATGTATGCAAGCAGAGGGACAAAGTAAATAAATTTCCTTGGAATTTGTCATGGACCTCAAAGAATCTATCAAGCTTCATGACAGTACTCTCTGCATTCTTGTCTCAAGGGGTAGCATTTAAGTTCCCTACATCCTGAAAGGCTATATTGAATATAGTTATTTAAACATTAAATTTAGGACACACATTTACTGATGAATTACAATTTACATCCTCATCAGGAATAAAGTCACGTGAAGGTATATCAAGGTACATAACACGTATTAAGAAAATGTATTTCCAGTTCTTCCTGGATGAAACTTAATCTACCAAGCAAGTTATTCAAATTTTTAAACAAACAAGGCCCTCAATTTCTTCTCCTATTAAATGCAAACATTTCTAATGGGTTGAGTTGAATAAACAAATCGGTGTATCCAGAATCTGCATTTTGGTCACAAGGCTAATTTATAAAATTTCTACAGCTTGAAAAAAACATTAACATGTAAAATGTGGTGTGCCAAACAAAAGTAAAGCTATGCCAAAGAAAGACTATATTTGCTGACCGTTTTCTTTGTATCCCATCCCTAGGATGACCTCTGGTGCTCTGTAGTAACGAGTCACTACATAAGGCGTCATCATAAAACTAGTTCCTGCAGTTCTGGCCAGTCCAAAGTCAAGAATCTTCAAAGTGCAGTCTGACTTTACTACTATATTACTGGGCTTTAAATCCTTTAAAAAGAAACATCATATATRACTGCTAAGACAAGCACAAAGTACTCTGTGGTTCACATTTTTAAAAGATAATACTGCTAACATTAAACCCCACATATACAATAGGTTATTGCTATAACTGCAGTTTCTTTTCCCCTTGCATTAATTCATGTGCATTCAGCAGACTACAGAATTAATTCCCTTATTGTGCTTGTAGATTTACATAGCAATTAAAGAAGGAAAATACAACCAGCATTACAGATATGTTAGCAATGTCTGAAATAAATTGAGGTTAGTAAGAAATGTTAGCTCTGAGGAAAGGTCTAGAAACTGCTCACTGCAACAACGGTTATTACTATGATGCAGAACACAAGTAACGTGACAATTGCTTAAATCATTCGATGCAATAATCATCTTGATACAAGAATTATTAAAACTATAACATGAATGTAAAAAGTAAAAGGTTTCTTTGCTAGTTGAGGCTGCATTACCTCTTTTGAACCAATGCATATGTTTCTCTGAACAGGAAGGGAATCCCCATGCTCAGATTTAGTTTCCCATTGAGGATTTGGTTTTATTCTAATTTTGGCAACCAAACCCAAAAGGGCACCATTGAAAAACTGCCAGAAATTAACACAATCATTAAATTGGAGTGGAAAATGCCCTGATACAGCTTCAGATCATCTTAGTCAGAAACTTAGTAGCTGTATTCTCTTCACTTGAACCCTAAAACCACATTGACAATAGTGGCTTTACAACATCTATTTATATGGACACTACACAGGCATACTCGGTCATTATCTCAGGAGGATCTTACACACATCTGAATGTCACAGAACAAATATTACAGAGTAACTTCAGAATAACTTTGCCATCATAAAATCATCCATAGCACACAGGCCGACAAAGATAAGGCTTGGATCCTTTGTGCCTACACTCTACTAAGATTAATGAGAGAAAAACCCRAGATGTGGCAGAGGACTCCAGTGTTTGAGCTGCAGGCATTTGATAAGTAGCCCTATCTTTCACCGTTTCATAAAGACTTAAAAGTGGCTATCTGCAAGATATATGCAGTTTCCATTTGTACTTGTATGGCTTTCAGCAAACTCCTCAGAAAGCTAAGAAAGCTGCATTAAAGACAGAGAGGAAACCACAAAAAAGAGTTCCAGAACAACAGAATTTTAATAGATAATTAAAGTCTTGCATACTTACATATTCACACATGCACTTCCAAATCACACACACAAAGACCCTGCACACAACTTTGGCTTAAAAGATTCTCAAACGTCATGAATAAATTCAAGTATTATAAGGCAGTGCGGCTATTTAATATGCATCTTTCAGATTCTGCTACAATCCTGTTGATTATCAGCTTTATTTTTGCACCCTTCTATTATTTGGAGGATGTTCACTGCAGAATCCCAGGTGCATGCTCATAGTATTAACTATACTCATCCTCCCCAAAGCTGTAGGATTAACACTGAAAATGTTAAGAGATCTTCCCTTTGCAAGAGAAAAATCACTACAAGGAGAAAACCCAAAAGCTTACAGAGTACTGTCCGTCTTTAACTTCTGTACATCATGTAGTTGTCATGAAGCCTAGGAACATGTAATTTGGAATACAGAACTGTCCTTCAAAATGAGGGAGGCAAGAGTTGACTTACACTGCATCCAAATTAATGCAGAACCAATACCTCTTATGTTTTAAATAAACAAGGACTCAAAAGCTGCTATAAGAGTGATCAAGTTAGTTAGGCTGTATAAATATATCCAGAACCTATAGCAGAAAATATCTCTCCTAACCTTAAAAATGTAAAATGTCAGTGCCTAAAAATCAGAGACTATTCATGGCTGTCTCCCCATTAACCAGACAGGGAGAGAGGGGCATCTCTGGAGGGTAATTCATGGCTTCTACGGGCTTTTCCCTTTCTAAAGATTTGTGTGAAGGGCTTCCATAATTAGGCACTTTTGTTAAGTGCTCAAAATCAGGCAGAATACAATGCAAGACCTCCTCAGAGCCTCCATGCAAGACTAATGAGACACTCTGTGTCCTTCAGCAAGTCAGTGAGGCACAACTCTGCAACGCTGATCATTCATCCTCCTCAGATTGCGAAATATAAATGAATGTGTACTTCTACACTTGCTGGAAAATCCATCTCTGCAAAATGTTTTGAACACAGTAACGTTCATTTGCCAACATCTGTTAAAGCCAGTGTAAAGCTATAGTCAAATCTTTACCAAGGTCAAATCTTTATCCACTGATGTGGCAGCTAAATATGCCCCCTACAACTTCTAGGTGAAATTGTCTGAAACGCTTTGTGTTTGATCTCTGCCTTGTTCCATGCCTCTAGTTTGCTATGAAAAAACCACTTATTTCTGTGGCAGGTAGTATCCAGTGCTATAGGCACATATACAGATTGTTGTAATTTCAGTCATTCAGCAACCTTTGAAAAAGTTACTGAGATGCTGAGATTATCGCAGCTGTGTTAGAAGCTGAAGAACCCAGTTAAAAACCATGTGAAACTACCAACACCAAAAAAGCTTAAAGCTTTAGAGGACACTAAAGAAGTACACTAGATTCATAGCCAGAATGCTCCACAGGCAGCCACAGTGGGCAGACTATGTTTAAGGAGTAACTAGTTTCAACAAAGTAATTAGCTTTAGACATTACGGACAGCAGTGCTGAAAGCCCAGAAGAGTGGTATAAAGAGTTACTATTGCAGCCACACGGTCCATATGAAATGTGTCCCTTTTCAAGCATGCCCTCTTTGTCTTCTGAGGCTTTGTTTAACTTGTTCCACAGAGAAACAGGATTTTGATACTTTACACCTTGAAGTATAAAGGCGTAATGCACACAGCAGGTAAGTAATGCAAACGTTTTGCCTGAACATACTTAAATCTTCTAACAAAGTCCGAGAAGAAGCTGTCAGCTGAAAATCTACCATGAAGACATGCAAGTGAAATGTATCTGCCCATGTCCTTCAAAAGCATTCATGCATACATATGTTACTATTTACATAGCAATTGTATCTATCATCTCTTTGGAATATGCTATCCCTGTACTTCATATTACTGCACAATATGAAGCATTTCAAAGACATCACCCATATTTATAGAGGCAGGAATTCTATCCTCAAAGCTGTCTTTACTCCTGCCCAACAGCTACTTGAGTAGTCACTTCTTTTCTATAAACGTACGAATGTTTACATTTATCCATGACTTCTACAGGCTCAATGGTTTGATGCCCGCTTTATAGGAGTGCAAAGCACCCTTGAAGCAAGTGAAGTTTTAGAAGCTCCCTCCTGCCTGCGCTAAGATCCACAGAAAGAGACACTCTTATATTACCTACTCTAGCACGTCCATACAATATGCAGTTTTCCAAAAATAAAAAAGACCTAGGAAAACCCACAGCATTAAACTTGCATACCTAAGTACTGAAGAGACCAGAAAATGTGAAGCTGCGTACAAAACCATTATTTCAATCCTGCAGGCGCATGCATTAGGACACAAAGGGCTGCATAATATCAGTCATATGCAATATAATACCACAACTGTGGTAAGCGAAGTATCCTAGTTTTGCCTAGCATTCCCAGAATAATGCAAGAAGCCCACTGACTGTCTCAATGCCCACATGCAGACCAAGAAGCATAGGGTGCAATGCCTGGTTGCAGGTGATGCTTCTGCCTACCTTCCCTCGCCCATCTCTTTCAAACACAGCAGTTCAGGGCAGATTGCACGCAAGAAGGAAGTCTTCAACCTTCCCTCCCTGAGCTCCTCACTGGAATGAGGCAGCTGATGAGTACTAGAGCTAGCTGAGCAAAAGGAAGCAGTGTTTGGCCATTTAAACCGTATTCTCTATTCAAACAATTGTCCCATTCCCTTGAGGGAAAAACAGCATACTGAACGGGAGTGTCATACTGCCAGATCCAGCTTGCAGGCCATTCAACACCCCGGTGGACTACTGAACTGGACAAGCATCGTAACAGAGCAATTCAGCTATGTAGCACTCAGAATTGCCATTTGTGATTTACTTTGCTGTGTACATCATCCATGAGGAAGACTATGCAGTAATGACTGAAAGTATCACACATGAATATCTTCTGCATCACTGTAGAAATACAAGCTTACAATTTCCCAAAATAGCAGAGATTATATTTGAAAAGTTATAACTAGACAATCTCAAGCAAACTTTACACTACGTACAAATATATATGAGATGTTCAACTTGAACAGGCGACCTTAAATTCAGAATTTCTTGACTGGATTGCAACACACACACCCCATTTAAAAAGCAGTAGTCAGTTTTGCCTGTGGGCAGTCTGAGTGAATGCTTTGTGACACACAGGTGTATAAAAGTTCCACTTACAGGTCTTTACCATCATCTGTTTATCTGGAGACTTCAGATATTTATTCATTACTCTGCTAGTAAAAGAGCAGAAATAAAATGGGCAGTTTTTTCAAAAGATGGGATTTCAGGTTTGGTTACCAAAACAATAAAGGCAGAGACGCTTTCAGATATTCTCCCTGCCATGACTACTAAAATAGAACATTACATAGAATTAGAGGAGGTAACATAACTCACTGCAAAAATCTTTATTTACTCTGTGCAGATTATTATCAAATCATTCAAACATTCGAAAGGTTCATTCCAGAATTACAGTGGAAAAAGGTAAGTGTGATCATTTCCTTTCAGCTTTCTCTCTCTGCCTATGGGACAGGCTATGGATCACCTTTTGTGCTCCTATTTCTGAATTTTTTCTGTCTTTTAAACACTCAAGACAAAACCAGGTGCAATGCAAAATATACACAGTTAAGTTCACTTACCCTATGTATAATTCCAGCTGAATGAAGATGTTTGATACCACACAGCATTTGATAAAGAAGATAGGACATTCGTTCATGGTCTAGCTCCATCTGAATCACCTGGCAGAGATTTGCATCCATGAGCTCCATCACTATGTAGCTTATGAAGAAAAAAAAAAAAAAAAAGAATAATAATCAGATAATACTGCCATTTTGTTGTATTCTTTCCTGTTCATCGTTCTGTGTGAATATTTTTAAAATTAATTTTCAGCTTTAGCTCAACTCAGACTTACACGTCTTGAAATTCTTCCAGGGATTTTTGTGGTGTGAACACATTCAGTAGGCCGATTATCTGTAGGAAGGGGGAGAGGAAGTATAATCACACCACAGCAATAGCAAAGTTGCAAAGTCAACATTTCAAAACCGATAACCAATATTCTGACACGAACCTCCTGGTATATATTGAAGCTCAAGACGCTCAGCGGCTCAACCAGACCTAACATGCTGTAATAGCTGCTAATGATTTTAGGAGGAGTATTTTTCCTCCACAAATCACATAATCTAAAGACACTCTGTGTGCATTAACAAGATGATATTCAAAGCTTAAAACCTAAGGAAGTTAGTCAATCTTCCCCTGCCTCCTACTTTCAGTTTGAAGAGAGCTGATAAGATTTTTATTGCATATGAGGAAAAATAAAATTAAAAACTGACAAAGACTACCCAAGAGATACCACTTTGCCATTGACAGAGGTGAAACAACAAGTCCACCCAAAGGGAAAAACAGATTCTTGGAGATGCTTTAGGCTATTTCCCAGTTGCTAAGAATGGACGGGATGTGCAGAAACAGGTCAAGCTACTACTCATCAAGAGTCAGGCAAGCTTGCAATAGTTTATCATCATACAAATTATGCTGTAAGGTAAAACTTCCTTCAGAGAATCCACATATAAACCACCTCTGCTTTAGAAAAAATACAAAATTTTCCCAAGTAGCTAAAAGACAGAGTAAGTCTTCTATGACTCTCTCCATCCCTAGCAGCCAGGGGGAATTTCATCTTGCTGAAGGGGGATTAAGAGGGGAGGTGAGGAAGACAGCACACTGCTGTCTCTGAAGGTAGAAAATGGCCAATACCAGCCCTCTGTAGTCCAACTCTGATAAATTTATCACTTATTCTCTCCCCATTTCTGTGATCTCGTCTACTCCAGAGCTTCTTAAGCATCAAACAGTTCCTGTYGTCACAACACGAGATTCCCAACTCATTCATGCACTGGGAGGGCGGGGGGGAGATTATTACAGCCTTTTTTCCTCCTATTTGTCTAGCAGAAGCAACAGAAACCAGGATGCACTGACCACTGACAGTATTCTTATTTGCCAGCTGCCTGTAAAATGTAGCAATGTTAACACTGACTCCCTTCCTGAGTTTGAAGGGGGTATTTAAAGATTGGGCAGGTATTAAAATGAGCCAGTAATAGCTCTTCTGAAAGATCCTTCTGTACTTATCATGGAGACACAGCCATGCAATGAAAATCTCTATAATCTACAGAGGATGCCATCCTCTGAAGTCACTTTTAAGATTTTTACAAAGAATAACCTTCTAGTTAATTCTTTAACACTTAAAGCAGGACACTGCACTTACATTTTTGTGATTAACACACTTCATAAGAACAAGCTCTCTGTAGGCTCTTTTAGCATGGGTTTGGTTCTGAAATGGTCGGCTTAACTTCTTGATTGCAACATTTCGTTCAAGGATGGCATCATAAGCTGCACTGTAATTAAAAATAACATTATTACACCTCAGTGTCAAGGTCCTTTAAGCTGTGGCAGTTGCCACCTTTTTCAGATACCTTGTATCATGTCTGCAGATAAACCAAATTTCCAGTATTATTCAGCTTTAGGGAGTGTAATAGCAAAGTGCTCTTATATGCTGAGCGATTCAAAATTTAGAAGGGTTTCCCATCTTCATAGTACTAACACATGACAATCTTCACAAAAAAAATGCAGGATCTCTGCTTCCTCAAATATCTTATTAAAGATACTGAGCTCTTGCCACTCACTGGCACTCAAGAACAGATCACCTAAAAAAGACCCAAAACACTTCAAACATAAAAAGCACATCAATTTTATGTAAAATCTTCACACTGAAAGGAAGGGAGAAGGAGAGAGGAAATGCAGGTTATACAAAGGTCCCGTGCTTTCGCTTATGCAGTTGCTTAATATCCTCAGGACACTGAGAGCATCAATGTCAAGATAAAACAAAAAAAAAAAATTAGGAAAGCCTTAACATCTTGATGTCACTGGCTTTTACTTGGTAAAAAGGAAGAATAACATTTTATTTGCAGACTAATGCCAAGATTGTCATATGACTCAGTGACACAGGCTGTTTAGCTGACTAAAACTGTTACTGGGGACAACTCCCTTAATTATCACATTTCCATGACAGGAAGGCACGGATTTTGTTTCCTGTAAGAGGTAACACAACAGCTGACTACTGTACAGACTCAGGAAATATTTATTAGTTACTAAAAAAGCCTCAGCAGGGAAAATACTGTTTTCTTGTCTCTTATCAAGAATGGTACTCAAACCTAATGAAGAACATCTGCCAGTAAACACAGTCAGCATCTACCAAATCCAACTAGCTACTTCAAAAGGCATGTTGTCTATATAGTATGTAGGCTTGAATGACTTCCCCCCCCAAACATTGTCAAAACCTCTTGTCACTACTGAAGAAAGAAAAAATGGGAACAACATATACTGGTAACTTTCTTTGGTTTACATTTTCCACTATCTGGAATTTCCCCCACCTACCCCCAAGATAAGGAATATCTTATGAAAGAGTGGCAAAGAGGTGGCCAGGAAAGATTGCCAACATGGCACTCTGGTACCAGTATTTAAAATTCTGCATCCCCAGTACATAACGGTAGCCTTAGAGTCTGTTTCAGTATTAGATATGGTTGAGCCTTTAGGCCATCTGCTTTAATATTCCTCCAAATCAAGTTGGATCCGTTTTTTTTAAAAAAACAAAACCAAAAACACACCACAAGAAACCACACACACACAAAAAACCACAAACAAACAAACAAAAAAACCCAACACAAATCACAAGAATTACACTTCATCTCCTCCAGACATGGGCAAGATTTAACCACATGAGCACTCCAGTCCTCAGGGTAATCAGAGTGGTTTAACTAAAAAGGCTTCAATTACCACTAGCAGCAATTACAGAATGACACTAGGGTAACTGCATGGTCTGGTTTTGGACCTCAGCTCTGGGAAGGGCAGTAAATTTTTATAAGGGGGCTTATAAAAAAGATGGCAGCAAACTTTTTAGCAGGGCCTGTTGTGACAGGACAAGGGGGAATGGCTTTAAACTAAAAGAGGGTAGATTTAGACTAGATATAAGGAAGAAATTTTTTACGCTGAGGGTGGTGAAACACTGGAACGGGTTGCCCAGAGAGGTGGTAGATGCCCCATCCCTGGAAACATTCAAGGTCAGGTTGGACAGGGCTCTGAGCAACCTGATCTAGTTGAAGGTGTCCCTGCCCACGGCAGGGGGGTTGGACTAGATGACCTTTAAAGGTCCCTTCCAACCCAAACTATTCTATGATTCTATGAAATTTGGAAAAGAGGTAGTAACGTATGACTGGGAATCAGAAGGACAGCAATAACATCTAAAGCTTTTGCAGGCATTTCTGTAGCAACTAAACAGACTGTAGTCAAACAACTGTCTACGTCCTCATTATATTAACACACATGCAATCAAAATTCAGATTAGTTTTTCTGCTGCTGCTACTTACAGACCAAATAATCTTAATACCAGAAGTTACCATTTCAAAAACAATTCTTTCTAGAGTACTGGCCTTCAAGTTTTCATTTGMACTAAGCACATTATTTTATTACTAACCCAGCTAAAACACAAATGTGAATTAAAAACACACCCATACCACACATTCTCTAAACACTGATCAAGAAAAGATCAAGGCAGTGAAGAGGTTAAAGGGAAAAAGTGTTTGAGAAGATTATGCTTTTCCCTACCTTTCTCTTCCTTGATGTTTCTTTTGTATTTTTATGTCCCTGGATAGCATGTTAAGAGTTATAATAAATTGGAAAGTCTGCAAGTTCCTGTGCTATCTACATCCTTCTCTTGAACATTCAAAAAACTTTCAAGAAGCTTAAACCAACATTTATCTTTGGGGCAATGTCACTGAAGAGGAAACAGTGCCTACAAGCAGCTAGTTGTCACCAATCTTAAATCAATCGGACACTCTTCATTCCACACAGCAGAACTCTTATTCAAAGAATTATATTGTCAAGTCATATTTTCCTAAACTGCATCAGGTATATACATATTACAATGACAGGCAGCATCACAAATGCTCGCTAACTGGTATCAGGGACTAATTAGATTATGAAACTAAGTGAAACAGGCCCCTAACAAACCATTTCAAGAAGTAAAAGCATTTACAGGCATCAGATATTATATAGAGAGTATTTCTGGCTTTTGTTTCACTGTAAGCAGTGTGTCTTAGGATTAGGATTAGTTTCTTTATCCAGGTTTTTCCCCCCCCATTAATTTATGGGACTCAGCACAGCTGGCTGAATTTGCACAGAAGGGCATCAGTTCTGAAGCAGGAAAGAGCATAGGTCAAAAAGCAACAGCAACAGCCCTTGCTGAGGAAAAACAGCTAACTACTGCTATTGGCCTTTTGCACGTAAAAGGTAGTTCTCCACACTCCTACTCAGTAACCTACAATAGTTAAAGGACTCGGAAAATTCTATCAAGGGAACCTAAAAGTACATTTAAATTTTAAAGAAACCTTACCATACTATCCCTTGTGCTCCTGATCCTATTGGTTTTAAATTTTGATACCGTTTCAATACAGTGAAAGTAGAGTCTCCAATTTCAACACTGTAGAAATTGTTGTCACGCTTGCTTCTGCTCATGACGGCAACTTAGTTAGATCGCTTCATCCAAATTTTGCTTCTGGCCTGTAAAAAAATAAAACTTGAAAAACTAAGATTTTACAACTGTGTGTAATCTGACAAAAGGCAAAATTCTTTATAATACGCGGAAGACATTTCCCAAGTAAGTCCTATATGCAAATGTATGTTAACTTTTAATGTCTGCAGGACTGAGATGGCATGTGTCTGAAATGTTTTATTTTTAGGAATGTTCCTAAGATAGCATTCTAGAAGGGCAAAAATAATAGAAAAACAGAAGTGAATGGTTGGTAGCAAAAATCTTAGACGACAACGAACAGAAGATCAAAAGGCAGGAAGCTACATATCATCCACAGAGCTCCAAGAGTGCTGCCATTCCTTCACACATACACATGCAGCAAATGAGCAGGGTTTGGACCAGACACTCTGCAGAGGTCCCTTCCAACATAAACTGTTGCATGACTCTGTAAATACAAGCGTGACAAAACATCAACAAGTCTTCCAGACATTGCAATCATCAAAATACTCTTGGTCACAACACGCCAGGAATACCTGTCACTGATGTGGAAATACATACAGTCAATCTAGGCCAGAAAAGGAAAACTGGCCTTGTCAGAGATCTCACACACTAGCTCCTATGAATAAAAGGGATGAGAGAACAAGAGTAAGAAAAAAGGATGTATATTCCACCAAAACCCCCTGTCATGGTTTAACCCCAGCCGGCAACCAAGCACCACCCAGCCGCTCGCTCACTCCCCCCCCCCCGGGTGGGATGGGGGAGAGAATCGGAAGGGCAAAAGTGAGAAAACTCATGGGCTGAGATAAAGACAGTTTAACAGGTAAAGCAAAAGCCACGCACGCAAGCAAAGCAAAACAAGGAATTCATTCCCTACTTCCCATGGGCAGGCAGGTGTTCAGCCATCTCCAGGAAAGCAGGGCTCCATCACGCATAACGGTTACTTGGGAAGACAAACATCATCACTCCRAACGTCCCCCCCCTTCCTTCTTCTTCCCCCAGCTTTATATACTGAGCATGACGTCACATGGTATGGAATACCCCATTGGCCAGTGGGGTCAGCTGTCCTGACTATGCCCCCTCCCAGCTTCTTGTGCACCTGGCAGAGCATGGGAAGCTGAAAAGTCCTTGACTGGTAGACTACTTAGCCACAACTAAAAACATCAGTGTGTTATCAACATTATTCTCATACTAAATCCAAAACCTAGCACTATACCAACTACTAGGAAAAAAATTAACTCTATCCCAGCTGAAACCAGGACACCCCCTCATATTAAAAAAAGAAAGGCAACATCTCAATGCACGTGTCCACAGGAGAAAAAAATAAAACTACACGGTGGCTTTTACTGTATCATTTCCTGCTTCTTTGATGTTAACTGTGCACTTTTAATTTTCTCTTTACATGGGTTTTGGGTGTAGCTGTAATAGATGTCTAGTAGTGCAAATTCCTATTTGACTAGAAGAAGAAATTTCTTCATTTCTTCAAGAGCTACAGCATGCTGTCTTCCTTTGTTACTAACTTAAGGAACATTTTCACATATTATTATTCAACAGCCCCAAACAGATTCTTAGCTTCCATACGCCATGACGCCATACATTTGTTAAATTTTAAACAAGCTTTGAAAACATGGACAGTGCAAATGTGGCCTCCACAAATAGTCACAAATGTTGTACAAGTAGAATTCTTTTCAGAATCTGTAAACTTACCAAATTCCATTTCCAACTAGCTAACCTGCATTCATTTCAGCTACATAGGTGCAATAAAAACCACTCTGAAGTTCTAAGAAGGACACACTTTAAACTATTTGGTATATTATAAATTAAAAATGCACTACCTTAATTGGCATTTATCTCAAAAGAAACATCTCTCAAACAAGCCCCTTTTCCAAAATACTGTCAAAAAGCCAAGTCTCTGTCACAAAGACCTAACTAAATACCAACAGAGCTTGTATCAGTGTATTGTCGGTATTGTTAAAGGCTTCCTTCTCCAGTTGATAGGGGAGGCATAATTGGACAAGAACTGTTGCCTAGCACAAGAAAAAACTGTATACAAGCTGGGGATCCAGACTGTAAACAGTAGCTCTGTGGGGTGGAGGTAGGCTTACTGGAGGGAGCCAAAAAGCCCAATTTCTTAGCAATACACGACACCATCCCCAGCTCTTTCTTCCCTATCCTTTTTATCACTGCATCTTTGGACTCTGCCTCTTTCTCAACACTTTCTTCACAGATGTACTCACACAAAGTTTTGGAATAAAGATGCCCAACAAATACATAATGACAAAAAAAMCCACCTGAATTAGGAGAGAGAAAATTTGTTGTGGAAGGTATGAAATCAGCCAAACAAATTTTGAAAATGAGAAAACAAAGAATGAAGACAATCATTCACACAATCTTACATCTGTTCATCATCAGCTGAGGAAAAAACTATTGAGTTTATCCACTAAAACTGTATTAAAACATAGTGACATCGAACAATATAGGATTAGCCAGAACAKCTTAGTAGATAGAGCTCTGCTGTTTGGTATCAGCATCAAGATAACGAAAGTTTAATACTTCACTTTGGATAATTCCTTGGAAACAAATGCAGGAAGGACTGCTCCTCTCCACCCAAGGTTTTCAGATGAATGTCGACACCTTCCCATTTAAAGGTCAATATTTTGAATAGCCAAAGCCAAGTGTTTAATTGAATTTTCTTTCAATTTGGTAAACTTCATAGGATCAAAGGGTGAAACAAACCAAGTATAGTTTAAGAAAAGGATCTTGAGAGACAGTATCCTCTTGGAAGAGAATTCCTTTATATTAACAGATTTTACATGTATACCATACACGGTATTATTACCAAGCAAATTTTACTGCCTTAAAGCTTTGTCATTTGCTACATGTTTAATATTGTAAAATGTGCTTGGCAATATGTACTGGGAAACTTGTATTTACTAACCATTTTATAATTAATAATAGTATTTTAGCATACAGCAGCATATAAAAGAAATCCTTGCTTATTTTTATTAAAAGTAAAAAAAAGAATTCTGTGTGTAATCTTTCTGCAATAAAGCTTTCACTCCTTTCTGAATATATTAGCTTTGCAGTCACCTCGCTACTGCCTATAACCAATTAGTCTAACCCTCTCTGCCCCAAAGATAAATGAAGAAAAAAAAAAAGAAATCATTTGTACACTAAGTCTAAGCTTCATAATTGAGAAGTCCACATTCTGGACTATTACAGTAGCTATGCTGATCCTAAAAAAATCAAGTTTGTGACAAGGTTTGGTACGTAAATTCTCTCTTTCACTTTAGCCAGTGACTGTATCGTACACAGAGGAGATCGCCAGAAGCATTACGCTCTCAGGGTCCATCCCCCTGCGCTCTGCAGGTATCTCCCAAAGCAAAGCCGCCAGGGAGAATGGGGAATCTACCCACTGGCCAGAGAGAAAGAAAGCACAAAGGATAGTTTTGCCTATACATGAGCATTGGTGCCAAAGTATTTGGCCGACAGACAGCTTCAGTCAGGACTACAACACGCAGGAGCCCAGCCTGGCACCAGCCCACCATCCCACTCATTCTAGGCTGAGTCTCCCCTTCTTCAACACTCTTTGGTTTTGCCACTTCCACTCTCTGCTGTGCATGAGGAACAGAAAGCTCACCTCTCTCAAAGAGCTGTGTCCTCACCTGCCCTTCCATACCCATGGAGGAAACCAGACTTATCTAAAAAAGATATGTCTAGGCTTTTTCAAGCCTCAGAGCAAGTACGAGATGGTTTTGCTCCCCAAGCTTGAAATCAGCTAGAGCCAAAGTTTATTTTCATTGGACTGCCTAAATAGAGAAAGGAAGCATCTATAACATCTACCTTCAACAATCAAAAAATATTTACATTCAAAAATTCAAATATTTTAAATCTATTTAAGTAGCTATCAAAAAAATTTTAAGAGAGAAACTATTTCAACATAGATTCCTAAAGCAAAATATTGCAGACACACTGTATCACAATTCAGGGCATTTTAAGAGTTACAGTCAGAAAAGTAAAAAAAAAAAAAAAAAAAAATCAATAAATCTGCTAAACTTTCTAGTCCCAAGAATTATTACATTCCTATCTTAATTCCACACAAATTACAAACTCCTGCTGTCAATGGTTTAATTATAATTGGTTACTTAAAAAAGAGTGAGCTAAGTGTTTGAGGGACATGATTCAGTGACAGTCAGATATAATTAAATGTGCCTCTACCCTGTTGAAAAATTCACCGATGTCAGTCATGACACTTAGAACTTAAAATTAAAAAAAAAACCAACAAAACCAAACAAAAAACCCAATTAGTAAAGAATAAAGAAATAAAATGGAAAAAACGTAACATTCGATAAAAGCACTATCAGATTATGGTTTAAAAGGCTTTCCCTGCCACTAGACTCTTTAAAATGCTGTTAAAAAACACACCAGGTTTTTTTCATTGTTCAGTTGTTTTCAATTTGAATTGAACAAAATTGTTCAAAAAACCAATTTTCATTGGTTTTTTTCATTGTTTCAAGTTCAGTTGCATCTGAATAATACTGAACAGCCTACAATGCACTGTATCTTTCTACTGACAGTTGAAAAACCTCAGTCTTCTAGTTGCCGGTGTATCTATTTAACTCTTTACAAAATAAATTACAAGAAAGTTTCAGTGAATGCTTCCCCCTTAGTCATGAAACTTGTTAAGTAACTCTTCCTTATAACAGATGTTCTTACAATAGCTCTGGGTATTCTGTAAGAGATTTGATCTACCTGGACCATGCCTCAAACACCCCACTGCTACCTTGACCCATACATCACTAGCCTTGCAAGACTGTGAAGACTGAAAGTTTCTCAGACCACTATTTGGCAATATTTCCAAGTCCTAGGAAATGAGTAAAGAGCAAGACTGGGGAGATGGGTTTTGCAGTGCGAAGATTGCTTTTGCAGGAACWATTTACAGGAGGAAGAGAGTAAAAACAAGCCCTGCTCTTACGTACAGCAAAACCAAACTTCTGCACTTTCAGTAAGGCACTATTTCAGGGAAGGGACCGCTTTCTGAAAAAAGAAGTTTAAAGAACTCCTGAGAAACTTCAAGCCAGTGCGTAATGCACAAGTAAAAGCAATCAAAACACAGAAGAAAAACAAATACTCAGATACAACTGGGAAGTACTTTGATATACATTTGCATACAGCAGCTCTGGAGCACCACTCCAAATTTAATGTTATATCTTTTAAAGACTAATATATGTAGTGTCTTGTATCCCAATGTGCACCAAAAAAAAAGAGTCTACTTTGGATTAGGATATTCTTGTTTACCATTACTCACGAGTATTGACAGTCAGCACAGTTCAAAACATGAGAAGGATGAAGATACCGAACAGGTTAGCTGAACACATACATTAATTTGTTGCCCAATTGACTTAGAAACAAGCCTGAAAAATCTTCAGGTAGCTAAACATACGCTCGAGCACATGCAACCAGAATCATAGTAGTTGGTTCCTTTTCCATTATCCATGAGATTTGTTCCCATAAGCTTCACATGAGATTGAAGTGTAGGCTTGTAATAATGGCTGAAGCAGAGAAAGAATTCAAAGCACCCCAGACCAATAGATAGGATACAAAAATTATATCAATTAAACAGTGACAGCAAGGGAGAAGAGCAAGTAAATGAGGAAGGAGGAGTATCTCCACTGGCATCTAAATTATCACTCCTTTTTCTGCAGTCCCATGTGCTGTTCATCAAAAATTATCAGCTTCTACTGTGTTAGCAAGAGGTATAGTCTGTCTCTTCATTTTAAACGCATGCTCTTCTAGCATAAAACTGACTTACTCAGCTTGAGAAGAAATAGAGTCAATTCTCAGAAAAGCCATTTCTTGCACATTTTTATGGTGAGCTATTGTGGGATGTAAATAAGCTATTTGGACGTAATGCACTCAGATCAGCACAGAGGTCTCGGAACATACATATGCTTTCCCCTCACCTCCAACCCTCCGGCATTTCATCCGGCCATTACAGCTTCCTCAGCCTGAACCAGCCCTGACATCCATTTCCTCTGCACCCCTCGCCTCAAAGTCTCTTACAACTTCTACACAGTTTTGTCCATCAACCATGGAAAGTGTAAGCCTCTCATTTTATAAGCAAGTTTACTCCCACTCAATGCTTTGCTCCCACTCAGCTCAGAAGCCGTTGTGCTCCCTGTCTCTTCACCTCTCATGAAAGCATCCTCAGAAGTGCCTGGTATCGTCCAGCTCTGTAAATACAGCTCCCAGAAGAAAGCCAAAGACTTCATTTTTTCCTATCTGCTAATTTACTGGTGACTAGTCTTATGAAGTCTAGCTTCAAAGATCCACAATACCAAAAGTCTTAGTCTTTAAATATTAAACTAAGTCTAAATTCAGAAACTGTCAGACTTTCAAGATTCTTACACAACGTATGCCTGCAATGTCTTTCATTAAAACATCATTAAGCTATATCAGATAAACTTGCCTGCCTGAAATTTGACATTTTGTTCCATTTTCTAGCAATTTTGCAGAAGCACATATGGGAAGAAAGGCAGGATGCAGATTCCAGATTTCTATTATTAATGAGGAAACTAATAATACATTTGTCCCATTAACTGTCAACTTGCCAGAACGCTGCCAACTGTCAGCAGGGGAAGAATCCCACAGAACACTTCAATTTCCTCTCACACATCAACTATTGTGCTTCTCCTTGAAAATACCTTGCCTAAACAAATTTCAATACGTGGCAACCCGCAATTACTCAAGATAAGGATACTCCAAAACTGAACCCTAAGATAGCACAGTATGGTTTGGCATATTAACTTACTAATTCTTCAGATTGCCATAAGTAGTATTTACCCGAGGAAGCACAACAAAAATGTTGGAAATGGAAATAACACTATATCCATACAGTGAAAGGCCCCTAGGGGACCCGCAAGGCTGTGCATAAGTCTTAGTCTGATTCCACTAAAAGCAACTAGAATGCAATAGTCCTGCAGGAGACTTAAGATAGTCAACAATTTCCACTCATCACTTCTTTTATACAGCCTGATAAAGTTTAAGTTGTAAATGCATGAACATGGACACACTGAACTTGTAGCTCCTTGAAAAGACAAGTAGCGTTTATCTATGAAAGCAAATATTATGGCGAACCTTAAAAAATGTTTCACTGACAGCCCATTCTCCTTCTCCACAAGTGAATAATACTGACAATGAAGATTGACCAAATTTCTTCACCCAGCTTTAAAATAAGCGTATTTAAAACAACAGTAAGATTTTAGAATAAAAGAAACCATGTAGAGCAATGTTTATATACAAATATGCAAACATCTGCCATTTACTTCTGTTTAAAGAAAGGCATGCACCTTAGCATTTCTCAACAAGACTGTTCTATATAAACTTGCTGACTTCAAGATATCTGGAAAAAAACATAATACTGTATTTTAATACTAATATMAAACTTTGTCTCTAACACAGAAAGCATCCAATTTATTAATCAAGATACAGGACAATGTATGGACAGTATACATTAAAGTATTTTTCCAGTACAGCCTAAATACATTGGAGAAACAGAGGATTTGGGGATAAAAAGGTGGCGTGGGAAAGAGAGGAGCTAATCCGTTGCTCACAGAGCTTTCACTTAAAAAGTCCTACTCCAGCTGCATTACAAAACCTTAGAAATGGCCAGATGGACTTAGACACAGATAAAACAAAAAACTCGCAATGCAAAATTATATAAACAACAGCAATATATTTGGTAAACTTGCCTTTGCAGAATGTGTAAACTGATTTCTTTAGAAGGCAGAGAGAGATGACTCGATGTTCATTCCAGACCCCATTTTATTTAATGCTTTTTACGCCTGTGATCTATACCACTGGACAGTGCTATAAAGAGGCCTCCAAAGTAACAGAGCTTCAACTCTAAACAGCACACTGCCAAACTGTAAATGAACTTAATGTGTTTGAACTGGAGCTGGCACCAGTGTGGCTTAGTCGAGGCTTATGGCTATGCGGAGCTTGTGGTACAGACACGGTTATCAGACCTGTACCCACTATGTCATTATGGCTGGATTTGGGCAATCTCACATTTTGTTTTTAAGATCAATCCAGGCTCATCTGCACCAGGACTCTGAGAAGCTTAGCTGAAACAGCAGGCAATTACAAGAACTTGCCCAGCTCACACAGGCCCTAAGTGTTGTACGCCTCAGTTAACCACAGCAAGTTTATGTATCCACAATTAGAATTTAATTGGAAAACCATGTGCTTTCAACTAGACATCTAAGTATTTACCTTCAGTGCAGCACTATCATCAAATAATATTTTCTTGGCTATCACACCTGCTAACCTTCACATCAACTAGATACCAAGTCTGTGCTTTTTAAATCAGAGATCACTTTAAAAACAACACATAATTATGCATAATGTTACTTCTCTCACGCAGTGACCTGAACGCACGCATTCTAGGCATACAGAGGAACAGAAATGGAACACGTTTTGTGGAAGAAAGGATCTCTCATTTTACATAAGAGCACAAAATATTTTATGACCTCTTCTGCACTTTTCCCTCACTGCAGATAGTAACAATTAACAGGAAAGCTTCAAAGGTTGCATTGCAAACTGACAAAAAGCATACATTTGAGAGATGTCTCATCTTTTCAAAGAAATGGAACCCAAGAGAGAATTTTAGGGACATGGAAATAAAATTGGCTAGAATACTGCCAAAGTAAAGGGTGGAGAAACATATGCTCTGTACAGCTAAGTCTCTAAGACTGCTCGTTAATTGCTGTTTTATACCTTTACTAGACAACGTAAAATGAAAATCCAGGATTCATCCCATGCTACAGCGCACAATACCTTACCCTAAGTATCCTTTTATGCAAGAAATTATATGTATTCGGTTTGTTCCTACTGCAGTGAAGAAGTATAGCTGAGAAGATATTTTCATACCCTAATACCTTGAAATGTAATAAAATATAAGAAATGAGAAATATCATAGGAGGGAACAACCATCATCAGTTTGAAGTTTTGCGTAGAATCAGACTTGGTTTTCATGTTCATGGTTTCTAAACCAATCCTTTCCTAAGAGCAAGCATAAATGGGCTTAGTCTTAGAAGAAAATTAGGATACTAAGCCAGCAAACAGTCTTTGGGGCAAGACATGTCTTAGGTACAACACAAATCCAACTAAGACAGCGACCTACCTACACATGCCGAAGATGGTGGGCTCCTGGGCAAAACTGTTTTACGATCAAGGAAGGAGATTACTACAGTAGCTGCTCAGAAGTAGGGTGACAACAGATTAAGATCATGACAGTTCAAGAGATGCAGAAATGGAAAAAGACAATTTTAAAATAAAACAATTGCATTCATTAACACATTAATTAGCAATATAATCAACATTATAATGACATAAGCTACATATCACCAATGATTCAATAACTCCATTTAGAAGGGGATCTAACACTATCGAAATGAATATTCTGTAGGAATCTGTGGTTGACCTAGAGAAGGCTAACAGTATTTCAAGGATACGCTAGATAGCTACTGAAAGCAAAACAAATGCACAGTGTATATAAAGCTCTTGCATTAATCAATTTTATTTAATTTCTTTGTGAAAATACAGTTCACACATAGCTGATTTGTATGCACCACGTGTTTGTGAACGCTTGTCTAATTTTCAGCTGTCACATTTAAAGGCTTCTGGACATCTGTTAAATGGATATTGCAAGTAGAGCCCCATTTTCAGATACTTATTAAAACAAATGCTTCAAAGGCTCAAATTTAGGAAATGAAAGAACAAAAGCATTGTGTTTCTTAAAGGTAACTTCATAACTCATTCAGTTATTCACAAAAGTAATCATGGTTTTAATAATGTTTTCTTTTTCCATACTGCCCTTGAAACTGAAAGTTATATTTCACAATACTTCCAGCTCTGTTAAATGCTAATGCAGATAAGGAATTTGGAAAAAGGAGCTAACATTAGCTGGGTGAATACTGCAGCAAGTTATTACTAGACCATTATAAACGCTAAAGATGTCTGAAAAACCTGAAACTTATTCTAAAATGAAATATTCTCATTGTTGACTATGGGATTAATTTTCTTAACATTTTGCATAGCTTTCAAATTACGCCTTCACAAATCAGATGGTTTTAAGTTGAACAACTTCCAAACAATTGCCTAAACTACTCCTAATGATGACATGTGTTTAATGAGGTCTCTAGCTTGTGCGCAATTGATATGGAAGCGCCTCGCACATCACGTAACGTACGACTGCATTATAGGAGACCTCTGTTTGTCTTACGCCACTCACAGGAGGAGTGGCAGAGCACAAAATTTCAAGTCTACAGCTTGATCTCAGGAGCTATTTCCTACAGGCAACTATTAAACAAAACCACAAATATACTGGAGTGATTCTTATACACCACAGGTCTGAAGTGCAGCGTAGGATTTCTTAAAATAACAGTACATTTTAACATATCTTTTGGCCACCAGAAAGTCAAACTTCACTAGTTACAGATTCAGTAAAGCAAAGGTGGACAGTAGATCTCAGTGTTCATCCAGAAGGGAAGTACTGAGGCAGGGGAAACCTGCATAAATGCAACAAGAGCACATTTAGATTTCTATGTTATGACTTGCCTACTGCTTTCAAGTTCTAACAGAGAAGGGTAAGTCACTTCAGTTTGCCTGAAGGCGAGAGATTTAAGATGCATTTGATTTTTTTAAACTTTAGGATTGTTATATTTTCTTTTTTAATACACATTTTTTACAGAAAATTCAAAGTCGATTTCTTGATTTCCAAGAGCCTGTTGAACATTCAACAATAAATAGATGGCTTTCTCCACTAAAGATGATAATTTCAGAAAAGATGACAGGTTTGGTATAGAAAAATAAATATGGCTTTAAAGAAAAAAAGTTTTGAGTACGCAATAGCAAAATGAAACTTAAGAGAATATAATACAGGCTGTTTGTACCAACGAACTACCTCAGAGGTTCAGCAAACATCATTGCCAGATTGATAAATCTCTTGGGAAGACTTCGTGCCCTCTCTGTTAAACTCTGGTCTCAGTACATTTTACAGCAAACAACTATGCAGAGTCCTAAATTAACAATGCATGAAATCCATTAATACTAATGCAATCTTTCCAGTGATTTAATGTTGCAGTTTACAGGTTCATATAGTGGCTCTAACCTCATGCTCCAGCCGGATCACATGATGACTTTTTCTAGTCATCTAGAAAACTAGATATAGTTTTCTTCATATATTTCTGTCATCTCATCTGAATATTAAGACAGTAACTGTAATTTGAGGAATCTACTAATAAGGGGAGGACATGCAGGGAAATAAACCACCCCCTTCTCCACTCCAGCAGCCTTTTCTTGGCCAATATTCACCTTATTACAGTTTCCATAAAAAGATCACCTAATTGAATGCAATCGCAGTGAACTGAACTTAATTCTGCATTCCAAAAATCACTTGGAGCCCCAGTCAGTATCAAAGAGCTGTCTACCACTTAAACAGCACAGGCTCGCACAACAGCCCCCGCACTCCATACGGAACTCCAATTCAAACCTGCACAGTGACCCCCTCTCCCATCTATAGAAAAGTATAATGAAGACATTCGTAAAATTAAAAACGAACATTGGCTTTACTATTAAATACAAAACAATCTGTATATGGGATGGTTGGGAGCACAAGAGGCTCTAAGCAAGGGAGGAAGCATGTCTTCCCTTTGACAAGGAAGATCAACAAATTACATTGCTTGGAAAATAATATTTACATAAAACTGGTTTTGTAAGCTACTTGTAAAATATCTAAAATTCAACTTCTTGTTCTAAGTTCTTAACTTGGTAAATAAAAAGTCTATACTTATTTCTTTATCAGTTGTCAATAAAAATTCCCTTAGTAAAATCTAAAATTCTGCTAAATTCAATACTTCACGTTGTCTACAAAAGAATGTTCCAAGGACCTGCTATCACTTCTTGAAAGAGGTACTCGCAAAACAAGTCTGATAATCTGATTTTAATCTCCACAATTGATGTCTTTCCCCAAATCCCAGTTCTGTTTGGAACAGACAAATACTCCTATTACCTCATATACAGGGAGCTTTTTTACAACCATCATCTCCAGATATAAGTATAAAAGAAGTATAAAGAACCTCAAGAATCACGAGGTGCTTTGAGTCTTCACCCAGATTAGTAGTGACTGAAGGTAGAACTCAAATGGAGAAAATTACGCATTTTTAAGACTGAACATGCTTAAGTACACACGGTCACTTCAGTATTCACAGAGAACCTTTTGCAGACGAGGTACTCTCAGACGCCCTAAACCAGGCCGCCTTCTCTCCAGTCTTTGGGTTGCTTCTGCTCTCTAGTCCCATACTTCTCTCCACAGATGTAACAGGACGCACTATCCATTCCTTATTTCCTTTTCCACCTCAAAAATACTTGCATCCTATACTCCGGCAAGTCCAGCTTTGGGGCCAACCTCCCCCACTTCCACCCTCCAGCAGAGGCTTTCCTGTGCTTCCTCACAGCAGAGGCAGTTCCTTGAATCCTCACAAACTCCAGACCTTGCACTTCAGACTTCGGCAAGAAACTGCGTCTCCCCTATAGCTCTTTAAAAACGTCAAGGCAGCCTGGACTACCCTGGAAAAAGGAACCTTTCTAACTGCCCGTTATGACTGTGGATTATGGAAGAAAAACTGCAGTTTTAAAAATCAGAACCAAAGCAAGAGTTTTTCCAGATCCTGAATCAAAGTAGAAATATATATTTAAGATTTACTAAGGATAATATGAAGACAAAAAGAACAACAAAGAGGAGACTGAATTAGTAGAGGAAGATTTGGGATTTTTTTTCCCCATCTGTAAAACGCACAGCGAGGAAGAGGCAGGAGACCAGCATCCAAGCGCACTGAGGATGAACTAATCTTCTAGGGGGACACCAGGGCTATCTCCAGAGCTGCTGATAAATGCTAGTCAACTTCTCAATAATTCAGAGAAGTTCTTCAGCTGACACCCAGGCACAGCCCTCTGTTTTTTCCTCTTGCAAAAATGGGTGAACTTTTATCTTTAATGCTATTATAATAGAATTCAACAGGCAGGAAAGGAGAAAACTTCTTCACAGAAACACAACCAGCAACTTCTTTTATTTTCTTTTTTTAAATTACTTTTAGTGAGCTTCCTGCAATTTAAATCTTTCCCATCGTAATATTTTATGAACTGTAATGCCCAAGCCAGACATTGTGTTAACAGTTGAATAAAAATAACTCCAGTGTGTTATGGAAGGGGGCAGAATGCTTCCATAAAGTTTCACACCTACTGAAAGTCAGCTTCCAGCTTAGGGACAGAGTAGAAGTTATTAAAAGAAAAAAAATATATATACAAATAAGGATAGCAAATGCTTGTTTCATTTTTCATCTTCATTAAATTGACCTGCTCCTTCTTCTAGTCACTTCAGTTAGTGAATGACCCCCACAGAGGGGCCATGACAGCAGCTGCAGCAGCAGGGCAGAGCGCAGCTAAACAGCCTGACCCACAAGCACCACCAGCACTTGGGAGCTTCCTTGTTTGCTTTGGAGGGAGGGAAGGGAGAGGAGAGTTACTACTAGCAGCCAGTCAAGGATTTCTCCAGGCAAGAGGAACATACTTATTTTCCAAGCAGAGCTCTTCAGTGGCAGCTGCTGGCAAATGCAGCCCCTCGAGTTTTCCCTTTTCGCGCTGTTCCTTGTCCTCTCTCAAACAAGGCGATCTCACCAAGGCTGAGGACACGTTCTGCAGTGTCACTGAAGCTAGGACCCCCTAGGGATTATATTTGCAGGGTTAGTCATACAGGCAGGAGCTTGAATCTGGCATGTTCTCTAGCGCTGCTCCTGTCAGACTTATCTGATCAATACCACAGCATCTCAGCCAAAAGTAGATGTTTCCACAAAGCAGCGTGTCATTTTGGGAACCTCACCCCAAATGTTTCACAAGCCACGATAAAGGCTAATAATAAAACCAGGAATGAGCTCAAACAGTTCATTTTCAACATTATGTGTTATGCACCAGTGCTTGAATTCCCTGCATCAAATTATGTTCAAATACTAGGTAGCCAGAAATAGCAATCAGTCACAGGTTGCAGTCATCAGTGCCAAAATGTTAACAGCTGAACCTGAAACTGGGGAAACCTGAAGTGGGAGAAAGTGAGCAGCACTCAGTGATTTTTGTATTAGGTAACTGGAACTTAAGCTTTTCCCCTTCCATGTTCCCAGTAACTTCAAATGGTCTGGTATAATGTCAGAAGTAACTAACAATTTGGAGGTTGTTTAACAGTAAGGAAAGACCTATGACTGGCAGCAACAAAATGAAGACTGTAACTAGCAGAATATTGAGATACTGGCATTTGTCTAGAAATAGGTAGTGTAAGATCACATCCAAACACATAGAAAGCCACACAACCGATTCCTGTTGTTAAACACTGCTCCAGCTGAACCATTTCCTAGCTGCTCGGCCAGCTGGCGTGGACAGAACCACCAAAGCTCCAACAGCGATTTCACACGCTGCTCCCCGTGGAGCACAGGCGAGGCCAACACGTCCACTTCACATCGCATTTTCCTCAGAAGCTCAACGCATGCATTTATGCAAACCAAGTATCAAACCACAATGTTTTCTGAAGTGGTTTAAGAAACGCTACTCCTGAAGGGGGGTCAGCAGCACCAACTTCAAATGCTGAACCTGCATTCACAACTTTTGAGTACCCTCTATCTAAAAATCAGTATTAAACTGCTATGCACAATTCTAAAGAGAATTCTCATACTGTGATACATCTCTGACAAAACATCCAAAATAAGACAATCAATATAATTTCTGCTGCTTCTGAAACATTTGTTTTCTTTAACATCAAATCAAATTCAGCCGAGAACTGAATTCTTTACGGTCAGATAAACATACCACATACCTTGCACAAGCAGGAAAATGAACAACCAAGTAACAAACGCACATGCACAGTAAATTATTCACAACTGACGTAAGTTTTATGGTGATTCTCCTTTCAAAACAGACATTCTTCTGCTTTTTAGCAATAAAGCTCTTATTCAGAGGATTTCACTTAATCCACCTTCCTACTCTTGCACCTCAGTTTCTCTACACCCTAAAATATTGCCATGTAATGCCAGTCTATAAGCCACAGCCCTCCTGCTACAAAAAATACTAGCATATAGTAGTCATTCATGAAGAGTTAAGGTATTGTTAACGGCACAGAGACAATAAAAGAGATCACCACAAAGCACAGGAAAAAAAACACGTGGGACTGCATGTTTCTATTTATCTTCTACACACTCATATTACCTAAAATAGTCAGATAACTGACCTCACCTCTGGCACTTTTAGTGCTACTGAGTTTTATCTCCCCTTTACAACAGTCACTAAAGCAGCTGGTCACAGAAGAAAATTATCCACAGATTGTTGGTTTAGGCCCTGCCTGGCAATTAGGTAAAACACACGTTATGGACACCAGCAGCTCTAACTTTGTAACATGGGAAGTCGAAGTAAAACAAAATTAAGATTCAGAAAACAGAAGAATGAGTAGATAAGTCAAAATATATAGCATGGTCTAAAAATCAGACTTCCAGTAGCCTGAAGGCAAGGAAAGAAAGAAGCTTAAGTGAATGTATGCTATCAGCTCCTTGAAAAGATGTGAAAATTTGTGCTTGCTCATCTACCATTCCTTCAGCCATCTCCCTCTCCCCTAAGGAAGCAGGGAAGTCTGCTGGTTTGTGGCAGGGGAGATGAAACCTGATGCTTCTTCATCTGTGAATATTAGACACTTGGTGCTATCCAGATTTCCTGGTTTCTAGAATATATTTTTTAAAAAGTTACATATTCTGAACATGAAACAATCTCTAGAGAGAGCCACCAACACAGGCATTTAAAACATCCTGAAAACTGTACTAAGAGTTATGAAGTTTAAGATTTACCCAAACTTTATCTGAAGCTTATGAGTTGATTTTGGTGATAGTCAAATCAGCCCCAGTTATCCAAATCAGCAACAAATAAGACAGCAGCACACACAACCTCCCAGCACTTCTCATGGTCAAGACAGTTCCTGTAACACGACCAGTAAATCAACACAGCTGCTCTGGAATACCAGTGCACCCTCTCTGGAAAGTCCTCATCTGTGGCCAATAGCACTTATTTAACATACATATCCTCACCAAGTTATAAATCACTTCTAATTTAGTTTATTACAATGACACTCTGCTACTATATGGTATTCTGTACTATAAGTTTTCCAGGGTTTTGTGTTTTGTGATAAGGATATATATGACACACAGATCAACACAGGAGGTTGCACAGTGAAATCTGCCCAGTGAAATGATGTATTTGTAATGGAATATACTGCAGAGCTTCTCTATTCTTAAACATTCTTTTTTTAAGAAGTGATTAGACATCAGCAGAGATTCTTTAAGATAAATATCTTCCTTCCTCTTTAAAATAGCTTTTAGATTCACGTGCCAGTAGGATGTAAATGAAGAGGCAGATAGGCTGCAGCATGCAATATTAAACAGCCTGTAAACTGGCATTTCTAGTGCTGAAGATTCTCACCCTACCTTTCCTCTCAAATTTTTTTTTTATGGACTCCTGAACTGTGACTTTAATTAATCACAAAATAATTTAATAGGTAGCATTTTTCTAGAACTAGCATTATCAGAATGAGTAGTGCTACATCTACAAAAAAAATTATCACTGCAAACACTCTGCTGTGCTACACTTCATAGGAGAGTATCTCTACGGCTTCTTCAGTGTAATGTCACATGAAGGTCCGCTACAGATGGCCATGATGAATCCTATTATCACAATATATGAAGTAACACTTTGCCAACTGTCTCTTGCAGGTCAGTTTTACCACAGAAATCATAAACCAGAATGGTTCTGTCAAAAGAAAACTTGCGTAATTCTACAGCTTGGCAAAGAAGCTGTTATGACAGCAGATTAAAAGACTACTCTTAGCAAAACTCTCTTTTTCAGAAATAATAGGATAAGGCAAGGATCTTCGAATTCCTTAATCCTTTTTCAAATAAAAGATTATACAAAAGGACAGTAGATGGGGAGAAAATCAAGGTAAACATTTTTAAAAAGGCTTAAAATATTCAGGTTTATGGCAGGGCATTATTTGTCACTCCAATTTTTTTTTTTTTAACAATGTTCTTAAAATCTGAAATCAATGAAAATTCAGTGAAGTAAGACTTCAAAAAGCTGTCCCATTTTAAGTACCCAATTCAATTGTGTCAGAAGTGCAATCTGAATGCATGCTGCTGGACCCAGAAAACAGGTTAAAAATCTCACTTAAACCATAATCCTGCCAAATGACCGGGACTACTGCGTTCAAGGGAATGCTATTCCATATTGCTTTATACACCTCCCTTTTGTGCAGAATCATATGTCATGGCCCATTCAACTTATTCAGGTACTTGAGAAAGCTTAACCATAATCTAACTTGAAATTCACAAGAAGAGAATAAATTATTAATCTTGGCACTATACTGTTTCAGCTAACTACCTAAGGGACTGTTAATTCTAACCATACCACAAATATGGTTAGACTATTGACCTACATATGCTAGTCCTCTGCCCATCCAATGACCACTGGCAAAGCAGTAATATAGAATAAATAGGCAAATCATCAGCAAACTAAATCAGTAAATATGACTCAGAGTGCTTCAATGAGATCTGCACAAGCTTAGAAGCAAAATCCCATTCCAGGATTACTCTGGGGTAGGAGGAAATGCTTGTTCTTTAACCTCTTCTTGTAGGGGGAAGATGGAGCATATGGAAGCTAAATGTTTCAGCAGAAGAAACAGATCAAAAGATTCTCTAATTCTTTTAAAGGACACAAGCAAACAAAAGATACCAAGTGACCTAAAATACTCATTGAGTATCACTGATGAAGAGGACAATAGCTACAGAACATTAGAGGAAGCAAGGAGTTGCATAACAGTTGGGAAAAAAGTTTTCAGAATGTTTTAAAACTACATTTAAGAATCACATCAATATTTCCACAAAAAAAAAAAAAAATCTTAAAACATTTTAACTTTAAATCCTAGTTACAAAAACTTAGAATCCAATTATGAATGTGCTACTTTCACTAATTCATGCATTTATCTGTTAAGTACAAGCAGATTAATGTGCTATGAAATCCTGTCTAAAGTGTTTGGCATAAAATACCTCAGTAATAAGAGCTTTAGAATGGAACAAAAAACTCCAAAATATATTACAACCTCAGCACTGACAATTCCTTCACAGATACCTCCAGTAATGCAGTACAGTACTTTACACAACAATTTACTGGGAGTGGGGTGGGAAGGAAAGCAGTACATTTCAAAATAAAGGCTTTACTTTCTAGGTAGTTTGTAGGAAACTACACCAATCTACAGGATTCATTACTAATGGCAATAGAGCCTGTTCTGTTGTCCCATTTCTCTTAGACTTCAGTAATGCCTGATGCTCTGTCCTAGCAAAAAAATTCCTAAGACAGAAGTTCCCAAACTAGGAAGAGTTTGAGAATTCCCATTCTTTAAACAAGAACAAAAAACCCTTCAGAAGCACTGCTGAGCACCATATGCTAGTACTAGTGGCTATGCACACAAACAGTTGCGATGAGAGATTTTCTGAAGAAAACTGAGAAGAAAGAATTTCAAATAACCTAAAAAAGGGGGAGAATAAAGTAGCTCTAGTCACATCAAGATTTTTTGATTTCCCCACACCACCATGCTAATATTAATGAAACCCTTTTATGTCCAACATAATCTTACTAGAAACTGAACTGTCTTTTTTTCCCCATCTTGACATATAAGTGGCACAAGAATCTTGTAATGCTTCAATTTTAAAAACAGCAAAAGAAACCCTAGCTATTGTGCAACAAGGAGGAGTTTTGCATTGCAGCAACCATGCAAATGAAAGTCACTCGCTGTGGAAGGCTTCACTACTCATTAAATGAACCACTGCCACGCACAAGGACCTTCCTGTTACTGTGCGTCTCCTGAGTATTCACTTTTGGCGCTAAATGAAACAAGTGAACCTAGCCCACACCTTTCTAATAAAGCTTTTTAGGATAGCATGTTAGTACCCTTCCTACTCTGAAGGTGACCAGGATGTTCCCCACCACCCAAAACATTCACACAACGAACAATCAAGAATTTATCAAGATTTACACTGATTGGCATGTCAACCGTGGCATTCACTTTTACTGTTTCCATAGTAAAACTTAAAATTAGGATTACATGCTTGAAACTATGTTTGTACTTTTATACCTGAGATCCTGCAAGTAAGCATCGTAACTACTGTTAACCTTGCTCTGACATAATCTTAGCCATTAAAGCTATTAAAGAATACATCTAGGGCTTGCAAGGATGTGCCATCCCCAACACCAGATGTCCCACACAACTCTGAGCCACACATGAGCAGTTGTATTCACGTATTTAACTACCTACAGGTTCAAACCCCAGGACAGCTAGTACAAAACAGTCACTCTGGGTTCTAACTTTCTATTCTGCTCACCTCCCTTTCCCTAAGATTTCTGGTTAACTTTACTAAATGGACAAATACGTAAGAATTAACAGAAACAAATGAGCTGCAAGATGCGGTCTTCTCAAGGCAGCACAAGCATTAAGGACAACTGCACAGAAAGGTTTATGGATCTGCCATGGCTCTTTTTCTTTCTCTCAGCTATTAGTCCTACCACCGCTCTGCAGTCATGAACTGCTATTGTGATCAATCAGAAATCAGAGCCGATTTGCTCCACAAAGCCACTTCCTGGAGTAACCATGCTCCAAGCTAAGTGTAAGGAACCGTCATCCACCCAGCAGAAGATCAAAGCCTTGCAGCAGCAGCTGCCAACACGCTCCTCCACTACAGAAAGCAAGACCTGGACAAACTTCAGCTGGCTACCAGGCTGCTTACTGCAGGCTGTTCCTTTGGAGATGCGTTTTTATGTTCATGACACTGATCACAGGCATGATAGGTACCATAACCTTTTTTTTGTCCTTTATGCTAGCCTGCAAGCGCTTCTGGCCTAGTCAGCTGGAAAGTTCAATGCAGGGCAGAAAAATGCCAGTATTGCCACCAGCAGACTTGAATGAAGATGCTTATCACATCTCATTACTTTTCAATCCACAACTTCTAACACAGTTCTGAGCAGCCTTGTTTATCTATGTCACCATGCCTTTGTTTTGCCAACTTCCTCAAGCTACTTTGAAAACAAAATTTTAAAATCTATAAACAGTAGAATCACAATAAGGCTTGAAAGCAACATCTGGAGATCATCTACCTGCTCAAAACAGGTAGAACTTAAAATTTGTATTCATATCAGGCTGCTCTGGACTTTGTCCAGTTGAAAGTCTCCATGGAGGGAGATTCCATGGCCCCTCGGGACTCTTGGTGCAGCACCCGCCCACTCCCCTGCATCAAGACATTCCCTTCACATCCCACCGAAATTGCCATTCTTATGTCTTGTGACCATTGACTCATCTTTTCACTGTGCACTTCTGAGGGGAAAGTGGCTCCATCATCTCTATAACCCCTTGCTTAAAGATGGTTAAATACAGCAATTACATTCTCCCTTAGTCTTCTCTTCCTCAGGTTGCAAACCCAGTCCCTCCTCCACCCTCAGKTTCTCCAGCCCCCAACCATGTGAGCATGTATGCACAGAGAGTGCATATATTTGTGATCTACTGGGCAGCACTGCAGCTGGAGCTTCACAGCTGCCCCACAGATGGGAACAGTTCCTTCCCTGTACCTGCTGGCCAGGCGCTTTCTAATGCATCCCAGTAAGTAAGTAGCCTTGAGGGCTACAGAAACACACTGCCAACTCCTGGTCAGCTTCTCATTCATCAGGAGCCCCAGGTCCTCTTCTGCAAGAGTTGCTGCCCAGTCAGCGGCTCCCAGCAATCAACAGCAGAAGAATCATTTTCCTTTCAGGCACCTACGTGCATACAGGCATGCACAGAGCTGGCATTTCCATGACTTTGAGATCACAGTGAGAAATATGACACCTAATGTCCATTCTTCTTATTTTGCAATAATCAAAACACCAGACTGGAGACATATCAGGTTTTGTTCAGCAGACTAAGGTACAAGGTAAATATTTGAATGGACACAGACGACAATAATAGGAACACATATTTTAGCCACAGTTTGTAGTTAAAAGCGTAAATATTGGCTTAAGACATTTTCCCGCATGCTTTTAAGACCTATAGTAAAAAAAAAAAAGCTTGGTATAATGTCAATATAATTAAGTAATGGGAGGTTGTCAGAGTTGTTTTTTTGGTTGGGTTTTTTTTTTGTTTTGGTTTTTTTTTGTTTGGGKTTTTTTTGGTTTTTTTAAATACTCAAAAATCAATAATTACAGTGAAAGACTTTCCAACAGCACTGTAGAATTAATGTTTGCCCTTTTTGTTTATTTTAAGTGTACACACATATGAGCACATATACAGTATTTGCTTTGTTTGCAACACAAATGACCATTAAGTTGAAGTATATTTTCTGCCAGTCACAATTTTAGCATTAGTCTACAACATCCAACTAAGAATGATTAATAAGCATCCCGTCTGTTTACATATCAAGCAGCATTTATCCAACAATAAAAGTGACAACATGGGCAACAACTATGAGGTTTATTTTAGTATCAGGCTTACAGGCAATCAATTCAGACAGAAAAAGAACCAAGGATTAGTTTTTAATCAGAGGAAAAAAAAGCATCTAAAGTTAAGAAGAAATGTGTTGCTATTAATTATAAGCTTGGTACACCAAGATCATTATCTCTTCACACATAAATCAAAGAAAAATGCAGGTCTTAGAAAACCTTAAAAAATATTTTACAAAATAAATAACAGTCAAGGTAACAGTACTGTATAAACAGCTGGTTGGGCAGTTCTCCACGCTGATCTGATTCAACATCAGCAATGAATCTCTTTCTCACAGTTTGATGCTGTCAGCTCCAGTCTCTTGGAGAAGTTCTCACCCAAATGCTTTGTAAAATCTATAGCAGAAGCAAACTGCTATTCACTGTTGGCTGTATGATAAGCTGGAGTGTTCCTTAAGCTACAAAGAACGGAAGAGTCTTCCAGCTACCAAAAGGAGGCTTGCTACCATGTGCTTGGTGTGTTCCTTGAGCTCACACATCAAAGTTTACATCAAAGAAATCTTAAGTTACATTTTAAAAGTATCTAGCAATTCTGGTTGGTTTTGATTTCATTTTCTGTGACTTAATTCTTCAAATTCAAATATTAATTCCCCTTAATTAAAGGTTATATCATTCATAGCTACACTTACTGCTATTTACTTCCCACACATTTCAAGTCAATGTATTGGCAACATATTCCACCCATCACCAAGTCATCATTAATTTCTCAGCATCATCTTCAAATTCAGCATATTTCTTAAAAATATCACCATTCACTAAGAAGGCCACAGTTTTGCCACAGGACAAACTTGGACAGATGAATAGTACTAATAAAATTCCACTAAGTATTTGGTAAATACAAACAACTTGGGAAACTACTCAGTGACCTACATCTGCAGTCCTGTATTTTGAATAAGAGTTAGGACAGAAAAAGAGTAGGGTATTTCAAGCTTTTTTTCCTGAAGACTTCACATATTACYGAGATATAATAAGCTGGGAAAAGCTACAGTAAGGGAAGTTTTGAACACCGAATTAGAAGCTGCCCCTACCAAGCAGAATAACCTAAAAGATAAACGCTACATATTTTTGAAGTGCCACAAAAGATAAATGAGCATTTGCATTCCTACATGTAAAACACAGTCCTAAAATAGTCAATATTTTCTTCCTCACAAACACAGTATTTAAAGAAAGCAGAACACACAAACAGTTATCAGCACTTGAGGATGCATCTTCTGCCTCACCGCCCTGCCTCAGTCCAAAAATTTCCAGATTGTTTTATTTAAGGGCCCCTATTGATACTACACATACACTTTGAAACAATTAATACAGCTAGGTGTGGATAAGGATGTCCATCCACATGAAGTTACTGACTCATAACTTCTAGATCAACGTTCATTACCAAATGGGTACTCATCCCCAATTCATTTTGGGCTCTACAGTGCATTCAAGAAACCAAAATAAACATCTTGTTCAGAATGCTTTTCAGTAACAGCAGCAGAAGACCAAGTCTGCAAACACATCTTTAAACAAGCACTTCTCAACATAAAAGAGGTTTGCCCACTTCCATCACTTTAGTCTTCCAGCAACCACTACCTGATCTGCGAATACCTTTGTGCATATGCATGACTGATAGCAATCCCCACCTAAGCAGCCTTCTTGTCTTCCAACCTTGCAACGGCATAGCTGGTTGTTCAGACACATAAGGGAATTGATCAGGCTGAAAAATAGTCCAAGAGGAAGATTTTTTTTCAGCTGGATCAGTTAGCTCCTTGATCTATTTTGCTGGCAAGAAGGAGCAGCAGGTGAGAGAAACTGCTTAAACAAGGTAGCCACTGAACATGAAACTATGGTGTGATGTTATAGAACTATAAACACTTATAATTGCTCTGAAAACTCAAGGACTTTATCAACCAAATATCTTTCACTGACACTACAGTCACTGTTAAAAAGAATGTATGCAAATAAAAGTGGCTATTGCTGTATTTTCATACAAATATACCTTGAAATGGAGCAATGAATGCCTCTTTAAATATAGCTCATCTCTTCATGGTGATAGCCAGAAAGGGCCTTTATCAAATTTAAAGGTGAATTTCCATCTCCATTTAAACAAGGGGATTCGGGAAAGATTTGAAAACTAGATGTTCAGATTCTTAAATCAAAGTAAAAATTGTTTTTCAGAATCCATGTCCAAACTGTGGTGAATTTCACAGTAGGCAAACAACCTAAGTAGTCTCAGCTGGATTTTTAAAGAGCTTTCAAAAGCCAAGAGATCCTTCCATAACATAAACAGAAGCCTGTTTCTGCAGGTTTTGAATTAAGGACTAAGGAGTTTTTTTAAAGGAAACATTTACAGCAATAAAATACATTTAGCCTTTATTAAAAAAACTAGGATCAAAACCAGATTAGTCTAATTTCCAAAGTGATACGGCAATGAACAYTGTATATATTAAAAATATATAGTAAAACTATATACACACAGAGCACTTTTTTTCCAAGGGAAGTGGGTGGGAAATGAAGTTTTGGAAATAGCACACCATACTTTTCAGCAGACTATCAAGAAGGACATTTGTATTTGTCCAGAATACTGGATCAATCCTCAGAAATGAGGAGCTGAGCATGCACTTTCCACGCATCTTTTAAACAATAAGCATTCAAACAATTTAGGCAGTTGAGGAAGGATGAAAAAGAAACCAAAGGTAGCATTATAATCTCAAATACTATCCCATTAGCTCATGGTTTAAAAAAAAAAAAAACAACAAACAAAACATGAAATAAACACATCAATTCATTTCAGGTAAGTAGCAGGCAGAAAATAAATTCAGTTGTGAAAACCTCCAAACACTTGTTTATTCCCTAATATTTGCGTAACAATTCACCAATATAACAAGTTTACCTAAAGCCTTTGCAAAGGAGTTTATACCTGCACACCTATAAAGCCAGCAAAGGCCTTGGTCCCTAAAGAGCAGGGTTAAAAGTTAAAACACAAAACCACACACAAAAGGCAACTCTACTTCTGCCTAGAACAAGCAGTCCAAAACTATAGGACTCGGAACCATATTAGATCATCTTACTAATGTTTCTGGCCTAGAAGTCTCCATTAAGTATATGGTAGCCCACAAGATTACTTTGAATGCTTATATGAGCCAATGGTCCAAAAAGCTTGGGAACTTCTGCACTGGAAGACACCATTAAAATTCCTTTTTCAGAGTGATGACAAAACAACTTCATACACCCTCTGCAACTCTGGATTAGTCTTACTCAGCAGATGTTGCTCTCTCCCTTCTCCTATCATACTTTTGCCCAGCTGGCTCCAAAAACTGTCAAGATCTGACAAGCAGCCTGCAATTTGTCTGGTCCCTGCACTGGCATCACATGTTCTGCAGAACTCCATACCTGCATTCTACTATCAAACTAGTCTATGTTACACATCTTTGAATCAAGTGGGGAAAAAAGACAAGATGGCTGCCCCCACAGATTGAGATCAAAGCAGGGGACTATTTGAAATTCAACATATTTTTCTTAACTACTATTAGAAGAATTAAGAGTTTCCCTTCATTATATACAAGGAATGCTCAAGTAAGTCAGTGAACTCACTTTGACAGTATCCTCAACTAGGTTTGGCCCAGTTTCTCTTCATGTTACAGTTTAAACCATTTCCAAGTTATGTAATACACTGATATACTTGCAGATACATGAAGATGCACGTCATATACTAGACTGCCCTAGAAGTGCATCTGTTGGCATCTCTAGAAGTGAGACCAGGTCTCACATGACCTGTGAGACCATCACTGGTTAAGTCTCTACACCTGTAAGCAAAACCCAGCTGCTATGAGTAAGCTTGCTCAATTCCACATGCACATGCCCTAGGGCAAGCAATACTTTCCTTCCCCGAACAAGCATAACACCCTTTGTGTTTATATTATCAGATAGGCCAAAGCGTCTAGGATTTTTCGATGGTCTGAAAGGCTTCAGCAAGCCTGTTCTGTACAACATCGAAATTCAAAAACATGCTATATGCTCAAAACCATTATTGTAGCGGGGGAGGGGAAATAAATAATCAAGTGGGATTTGTATTTGTAGGTTATTAGCAGTGCTCAGGTGAAACTTCACTGATGGAACCACTCCAGTCAGAAAGGCATAAGGAAACAGGCTTTGGGAGTAAAACTGGATGCTGTTAACAACACAGAGAAACCAAAGAGCAAAAGAAATTCTGCAGAGACACCTCACGCCTTTTCCAAGAAATGTAAGAATTAAAAGGCAAAAGAATCAAAGACACCGCCGGACTCCCCCAAGCCCCTGTATCTGGAGTAGTTACATTATCCCAGAAGAGTATTTTTTGCTTTAAGAGGCAATTTTAAGAGCAAGGTCATGGAAGTTGACCACAGAGGCGGCTCACTCACTCGCAGGGCTGCATTCCCACCTCCTCGACAGCAGACCCTACCTTCCCCGAAGGCCGAGTGGGCGCCCGGGCTGGAAGGAGACGCCAGCCCGGCCTGCCTGGGTGCCCCCGCTCCCAGGAGGAGGAGCCCCGCGCCGAGCCTCCTGCCACACCAACAAAGAGGCCCCCGCCATTATCCACCGAGACACCTCCAGCCCCCCCAGCCCCGAGCAGACATGGAAGGTCACCGGGCCGGAGAGCCCCGCACCGCCGCCCGCCTCCGGGCAAAGGCACGGGCCGCCCCCGGCTCCCTCCCCGCCCGCTGCCCCGCCGAAACGTAAACAAAGCGGCCGGGCCCGGCCCCGGCCCCCGCGGCGCGGCCG
>JAYKAV010002822.1:5607026-5693390 GCA_035582835.1 Phoebastria nigripes | reverse complement strand
CATGCCCGGCGCGGCCCCGCTCCCCCCACCGCCGACCACCGCTCCAGCGGGGCCGCGGCCCCCCGGCGCCGCGCTCACCKCCTCCCGCCACCGACGACTCCTGCCTCGGCCGCTGAGTAATGAGCCGGGGCCGGGCCGCGCACACGCACCGCGCTCCGCCCGCCCGCCGCGGCTGCGGCTGCCCGCCCCCTCCGCTGGCCCCGCCCCGGGCTCCGCGTTGCCGCTGCCCGCTCTCCTGCCCTCGGCCCCGCGCCGGCGCTGCACTTCACCGCAGCCTTTGCTCGCACGAGGGCCCCGGCCCCGACCTGGTCCCTGGGGGGCCCCGGGTGCCCGCGGGCCCGTGCATCCCTGCTTGGCGCCAGCATCGCTCAGGCACCTTTCCCCTGGAGCAGTTCCTTTCCTGAATTACGCCCCTTAGCCAGGCCTCCCTTCCTGCTGGGGTTTTCATAAAAAATTTGCATTTTTCAGGTCTTTGCCTTCATGCTCTCCGCCAGCGCTTTGGCACCCAACCGTCGCACTCTGGCATCAGTTTTTCTGCTGCTCCTAGACATCTTTCACGGCCTTGGCAGCTCCAGGCTTCCCGTTGCATGCCTGGCATGGCAGCGCTTTATCTCATTATTGGGTGTCTGGAGTGTTGTAACATTTCCTTGTTCTGTATCTGTTTTGGCRCTTTCATCTAAATCTTCAGTGCCTCTTTGTGGGATTTTGAGTTACTCATTACCATTGCCTCTGGCTCTTGGCACCTGACATAAGTACTCTCTCCTTGGTTTTTCAATATTTTGTTCGGTATATCACCGTCTTTTTTTTCTTCTTTTTTTTTTCTTTTTTTCCCAGGAATGTCCCTGCTTAGAGACAAAAGGAGGCCCCTCAGCGCCTTGAAGCCATGTCAATATGGTTGAAGCAAGCCTTTGTATATTTTTACTACATAGTACAAAAAAGGCCTTATGATCAGTATTTAAAAATATATAAAATCTGCCAGTTAGGCACAGGGCGCTGTAAAAATGGACATTTCACATTTAATTCATTGTCAAACATTTGAGTGGCCTATGCCACATTTTTGAAGATGCCAAAGATTATATTGAGATTGTTGCTGCTAACAGCTTTTATCCATTGGTAATAAGCATGGATTTTTACATAGTAAAGGTGGTGCTTCAGAATATTCCAGTTTTGCCCACTATCTTGGTGTTAAAAGCTTCATTTCCATAAAGCTGTCCATATACTGCTCATATGCCCATTTTAGTGAGATCGCTGCACTCTCTGCCTTTAAAATTCTCACTTAATTTAAGCAAGCCCATTTTCACTCCATATGTTAGAAGTGGTTCTTTTACAGATCCCCACAGACAGATGTATGATGCTTGCTTTATATCCTCTGTATATATACACAAAAACCCAAAACAAAGCTACTGCTCAGACTCCATCCCCAGTCCTCTTTAGATGCCACTGGGTTCTAAGTGTGTTTCTAAGACACACCTCCCACCTCACCTCTGATCATTTCCGTGGGACAGCCCCAGAGCTGAATTAGCCAGTTTTTAGCTTTGAGGCTTCTTCTTGTTGCAGTATGTCAGATCACAGCCAGACATTGCATTCCCTTCCATGTTTATGTATGCCAAAGGCAAAGCTCAGCTGGCAGAAGGGGCAGTATGAATCCCCAAAATACACTGCAGGCAAAATTTAATCTGGGTAGGTCATATTCATCTTTACCAGCAGATTAAACTAGCCCAGCTGATTTTGGCTGATGCAGGTCATGGCACCTTCAGATGTTTCTTTCTATTGGCAAATAGACCTCTGGTGTTAACCTCCGGTCTTCTTGCACAGCAAGACACAGATGGGGTAACATCATGTTCAGCCAGTTCAGTTATTTGCCACAAGACCCGTGGCCTTACAGATCACTGATGTTACTCCTAATCTTTTTGGGAGGGTTATTGTTCCTGATCATCCCATTTGAAGTAAGACTGCATTGAGATTTGCAAGCAAAGAAGGACAACAGTCTCTTTAAAGTAAAAAATGGTGGTTTGCTTAGGATCCATATTTGTCACATTTCTTTTTCAGGGCATAATCAAATTCTCATTAAGATTTTATAGTTTACAAAGTTGACACTTTTAAACAGAGATGTATTTCTAAGTGTCTTTTTAGAACTAGTCCTCACAGCCCTGTATGCCATCAGCATCTATTGTCATCTTGCATGTAGAGCTGATAAGCAACAGAAATAATGATGCAGAAATTACACAAAAAGATCAGATTGGTGTTGTTGCAAAGCATGATGAAGGAGCATTATATATTTTAATAGGGGCTCCAAAATATGTAAAGATTTTAGGAAGAAAAACTGTGAAAGGAAGAGAAGAATTTCATACCGCAATTTTGCTACTTACCAGTATAATGGTTTAAAAAATAAAGATAATATGATGGGCTGTAAAGTTCCTGTACACTATGCAAAATTTACAAGACATTGAAATAATACCTCTCTAAGTAAGGACAAAGGTTTCTTTGATTGTGTGTATAATCAATTTTTCAAAACCAAGTCCCTATATAAGAAAATAAAACTTTGAGAATGTCATTGAGCATCACTATAATATTGTTTTCAAAACTGCTTTCCAGAAGTATTTTCTTACAAGGATAATGGCTATACTCACATATTGCATATGTCTGGGTGGAAACCGTTTTCTGGATTGTCCTGACTGATACCCAAGAAAAGACAAAACTGAAGTCCTGATATCCGTGAAAGTAAACAGGTATTTTGCAATGGACTTCAACAAAACCAGCATTTTTCTCTGGACCTCTAAACAGATTAGAAGGATACAGTAGAGAGCAAGAGTATGGATGCGTTACAACAGAACATATAGGCAAGCATATAGGAGATTCATATTTGTTCATAGAGGATCAGTAGCAGAAGGGGAAAAAAAGTTTTGCAGAACAATATAAAGAGAGAAGACTACACCAGGAAGCGTGGCTACCTGGCAGGGCCCAAGGTCTTTGCAGCAAGGGCTCTCAGACTGTGGCCCTGCTGAGGCCACAGAACAACATAACTTGACAGGATTTTCGGCGACAGGTTTGACAATAAATGTGCATTGTGGCCCATGAGAAAGTCTGAAAGCTGATAAGGGTCTGTTTGGCAAAATAACGGGAATCACCAGCCTCAGAACTTGAATTTTCCTTTCCAAAATAAACATGAAATTTTATATATAAGGAGAATCTGATGAGCAGTTTTATTTAATAATAGAAACTCCAAAATTAAGTTAATGAACAATCTGGAGCATGAAAATCATCCTCTGCTTACATGTAATTGTTAATCATTCTCTTACCTCCTCAGTTTCGGTGTCCATGTAGCGTTAGTCTGGATTTGGACTGCTGCTTTAAAATAAGCAGTTGTTGAGTGTTTAATAAATATTTTGATTAAAAAAGTACCAGTAAAATCTGAATTATGTCAAAATACTGAAAGCTTTCTCACTCCCTTATGTTGGTATACAAGAATGTTTATGAACATCATATTAAAACGTCTGGATTCAGCAGACATGAAATTACATTAAAAATGTAGTTTTGTCATTTTTTAATAATTTCATTAAGTTCTTATCAATTACCACACTCTTGGTAGTAAACATGGTTTTAACATATTGATGTTTATAAACTGCAAAGCAAGTAATTCAGGCTGAAATCTTTGGAGTCAAGGCAACGGATCTGAGTATCTGACCCAAATTTTGATGTACAAAAATCAAAATGACAAAAATTAGAAACTATAACATAAAATAACAGGCCCAAAGATCTATGGAATAGTCATTTCTGCCCACACAACATCTATAGTAAAGAATAATGGTTTATTTTTGCACCAAAATGGATTAGCATAATACACATAGTAACTCAATACGCTTCAGCTGAGTGGGACTGTAGTGAACAGATACAAGCTGGTAACTGCTTAAACCACAATAGCTGTTTTTCAGGTAAATATCTGATTATGCCTACAGTCATTTTTAGACAAGCTGAAAATAGAAACAAGATATTCTAGGCATGTGTTGTAACTACAAGATATCAACATTCAGACAAACAAAGAACTGCGTGTACTGATTTTTTTAAAATCTTTTTAGTTATGGATTTAAAAATATTTCTTTGCAAGAATGGACCATCTAACCTTTCTCTTCTTAAGCAATTGTCAATAGATTGCATTGCCAAAAATTGAGTTTCATGGGACTTCTCAGGTTGAACCACCTRTGCAAACATGCACCCACTGTAATTCTATCACTTATTTATTTTAGACGTTTATATATCATCATCACATAGGCACCTAGGTACCTTGCAGCAGTGAAAGCCACCTTCTGGAAATTAACCAAATTAACAAACCCTCTCCTCACCTCACTAATTATTTCATCAAGAAGAGATCAACAGGAATTGTGGGTACTCAGGGGGCCCAGTTTTTCCACACTGAGGCTTGATAAGTCACAGCCAGGATCAACATCCGTGTCCTCTTATGAAAACAGGTTAATAAATATTGTTTGCTAAGGGAGATATAAGTGGAAAGAAAACCCAGACTTTGAAACATTTTAGAAAATTCCAGAAGTAATACAAATGTTTATGTGAAATAAACACAGCAGTTTGGTAATAATATCTTTTCTTAAATATTTTTTTACCATTGGTTGTGGCACAAAAGCTGCATTTCACATAAGAAAGTGAAATGGAAATTTGCTAAAAACTAATTACAACCAAAACCTAAATTAATTGACATTTTACAGCCTAAAAAAGTGTACAAAGAAAAATGAACCAAGAATCACATATTCTAATTGTTGATAAATACATCTGATGTTAAAATGTTTCATTTTAATAATGAAATAGATAAAAAAGAACTTAATAAAAGAAACATTGTAACAGCTAGATTTTTTATTCGATTATGTCTTGAAAAGCAGTATGAAATCAACTTCAAGTAACTAGCTGGAGGGACCTGTATTCCCTCTTTGAATGGAAGTAGAAACAGTCAGTAGTTGCCAAATGTTGTTTTACACTTGAATTCTGACTATTAGCAAACAATCATGAACTGGGGTAAATATTTTTTTTTAGTAGTAACCAAAATGAACTGAGCACTGGCTGACTTGAGCAAATGTAACAGAAGGCAAGCAGCCACCGTGGGGCACCATGCGACAGGTTATAAATGTGAACATGAAGGTAGGGCCATGTTCATGGCTAAGGGATACTGAAGCTCAGTAAAAATGACATTTCTGTATATCTAGTCAAGAAACTGTGTTCTCTGAAATGTCATTAATACTATTAACCCCTTCTTTGCTGATCCTGCAAAGTTCTTTCTGAGTTGCTGTAATTCCATGTACAGCCAGTTTATGTTAATAGGTATACCGAGTAAAAAGGCAGCAAAGTATGTAGAATCATTAGACATACTCAGCCAACTGGAAATTGTTTGTGGAAAGAAGTGTAGTTTAACTATTGGAAAACAGTGTTTATGGTATCACATGCCTCATATTTCTATACACTGATATTAACACAGCGTAGGGTGTTCTTTATTTGTACTACTACTCAATTGAAATTTTGCATGGGCAAATTTAGGAAAAGTTCTTGGGGTTTGGCATTATCTGGGGATAACATTAGACAGTGGGTTCACTGGGCTGGATTGTGGCAATATATTCTACCTAAGTCACAACCAAGTTGTTGTGGTTTCTTTACTGGAGAAAGATTGATTGTAAATGTGTGCAGCTTTTCAGCTGTGGGGTTTAGTTCAGCAGTCTGCCAAACATACATCTAATTTATATCTGTACTCCGCTCCTGTCTTTCTAAATTACATACTGACATGCCTCACCTCCCTTCCTGCACCCTTATCAATGAAGACTTCGTATTAGGCTTTCTAAGAATCATTCCAGAGCAAAAGGCATTTCCAGGATTCAGAACAAGGCCATAGGGACTTTTATATCAGCTGTTTCTCTCTTGTCATTATAAGGTGATCATAGTCAGAAAAGCCCCTGTACTATACTCTGTTCATGGTTTCTGCTGCATGGGACCATTCAAAGTTGACCAAAATTTAGTGACCTTACACTGAACACCACCACTGACGACTCTGCCGCTGAACTCAGGGGATACTGAAGGCAAACTTTCATTTACACTCTGTCCAACCAGCATTCAATGTTCTTCAGCCCTGAGCTTGCTCAATGCATCTTTCTGGTGAAAAAAAAGACTTACCAGGAGTGCACCAATTATTGTCAGAGTTCTTTAATTTCAACTCCTAAACGCTAACACCTCTCCCATGTTAGATAATGTGTCATACATTATCTCTGAAAAGAGCTAGAAAATGACTGCATTTCAAATGAAATTGGTCAACACCAATTCTCTGACATCCTGTCTAAATATCAGTTGAATCTAGCATTCCATATAATGATCCCAATACAAAACCTAGTAACTTCTGAATGCATTTTTCAAAAGCAACTAAATGTGGGGACTGTGAGCTAAAGGGCAGGTAGAGGAATATAAACAACTGAGCTTTATCTCTTTTGACTTGGTATTTTATTATGAACTGACCAAAGCATTTTGAAGATAATTAATAGTATGTGTTATGCCTATACTGCACAATACCATGACTTACCACTAAGCAAACTACACTAGGCAGAATAAGGAGGATAACTGCAACAGCAAATGATTCCCCTTGGGTGAAACTCTTTGTGCTAGTTTGGTGCCTGCACACATCCCTGCATTGTGGAATACTACCCTGTGACCACTTAGGTACACTCATTTTAGGATTTTGAAATGAAGGTATATTTTGATCACTTCAGCTATTGTAGAGAAAAATTATTTTCACTCTGTAAGTAAAGCGTTAATCTGATATACACAAGTATATCTGAATGTATGCAGGTTTCATTGTGGTGGCCAAGAGGAAACCAAATATAAAATCTCTTTTCCAAGAGAGAAAAGAGATTTTCTTTTCCTTATAACCAGCATCCATGTCATTGCTGGGTAAAATGAAACTATACATGGAGTGTACACATGGAATTCCATCCCCGTATTCCAGAAACCTTTAAAGAAGTTTCACTCTTTCTTTCCTCAGATTAATGGCCTGAACTTACAGTTCTTATTTAGAGAGTAACTCCATTACAGTCTGAGAGCATTTGGCATTAAACAGTGCCAGTTTGCACTTTATATCATGAACTACTTGCTTCACACCCTCTCTTCTTGTATCCTAGAAAGATGCATTGGAGGATGTATCATCGGAATACTGCCTCTCATTGAATTACTTATGGGATCAGCAGAGCTGCAATCAGGTATCACAAACATGAGCTACTTGTCCAATCATGTTTTATTGCCTCACATCACATCTCAAAAGAAGCAAAAGCAAATTAAACAGATTGTATTAAAAGTGATATTTTAATTGGGTCTCATCCATTCATAAAACTTTCTAAAAATTTAGAAACTCCCAGGGGTTTGATCCAGCCTTTTCTAACTACTGTTCTTAAGGAAAACCGGTTACTGTCACCAGGGGCAGGTAAGAGTTATGCTGCCTTCCTGCCCCCTTCAAACACAAACTTAAAAACAAACCCGCAAAAACACCTCCACTCTCAGTTTAGTGTTTTTTTTTTAATTAACTTAGGAATTCTTTCTTAAAGGGAAACAGGCTGTTCAGATATGTTTGTTCAGCTATTAATTTGAAATTAATTTCCTTACATAGATCCTTTCTTTGCATCTTGCTTACATATTGGACTCTTCTCTTTTTCTTCAAAACTGAGATCAGGACTACACAAATCAGACCTGATTCCCATGAAGATACTGCTGTGAAATACCCCTGATAGCGAAGATCAGAACAAGAGCATAGACTCACATCCCTATATTATTTTGCTAAGCTAAATATAGATGACTGGACCAATTCCAATCTGCCTAGAAACCATTATGGAAATAAAACTTTACTTTGTTTGTATACTGGGCATAGGGATGATGCATGGAAGTTCACTGTCAGAAGAAGTGATTAGGTCCTTTTATGTGACTTGAGCAGACTTGAAACAAAAAGAGACATTCCCTGATTTTTCTGAAAGCTCAAGTGATCTCCATTTAGCTCTGACAGCTCAAGCAGTTTATGATCCACTCCACAGGACTCTGAACTAAAAACAGTTAAAACTTAACAGAAGCACTGTGAGTCTCCTCTGTTTAACAGAAACCCCACACCTGACCCGTGGTTGTAGTTTTGACAGCCTGCTTGTACCACCATCAGCCAAGAAGTAAATAATAATCCTCACCTTTATGTAAACTTTAAGACCTTCCCACACTTCAGCTTCTGTGGGATGAAAAGGCATTAATGTCAGAGAATAATTGGATTCTAACCCTTGCCAGTTCTCAGAAAGCTGGACGGAACATAAGGGAGATCCTAAGCCTCCATCCAGCAGTTCCTTCACTGGGATAAATAGTCTTTCATCTTGTTAACCTTCTTTCATAGTGAATTAGTTACATAAACTTTGCCACAATTACATACATGTCATCTGTACACAGTAAGGATTCAATAGGTGAATAGAATGAATGCAGCTGAAGCTCTCATACTGTCTGTTTTGAGTTTATGAGTCTGAAATACTACTTTGGTTCAGACCAATATGATGTGAATAATTTTCCAAAATGGCTGTTTTCAATGGCTATTTAGAACAGAGAAAGAACCATCGGTGAGAATTTGATTTCACAAATCTGGAACCGTTGCTTACACCAACAGAACTACCACAGGTTTGCATTGGGCCCATGTTTTCATGAGAAGAATGATTGAGTCTTTTCTTAAAGCAATGGAGCATAAAGTATTTAGGAACTTTGATTAGTTAATCAAATGAACATTTCTACCTGATTTAATGGGAGCATATTCACACAACACATTATTTCTAGCAAAATGATTCAACAAGCCACACGCCCTATTAACTCCACAAACAGCATTAGACACACATCTACTTAAATCAAATCTGGTAGCTACAAATGCACCGCTATAAATAACTTCCAATCTCCTCCCCACTCATTACCTGGGGAAGGAACAGCCACAAACTTCTGTGTTGCTCTTCTCCTGCTAGTATGACTGTATTGGACAATCAGGCTGCCTACATCCCGAGGTGCATCAATGCTCAGAGTTTCTTTTTATCATCAACAGCCTTTTGCTGATCTGTTGGTATTTGGATCCGTGAATCCAAAAAATGAAGAGCAGTATCAGTCCCAGTGATCACAGGAAAAGGGTCAACGAATAGTCTTTATTGCACAGTTGGTAAGATTTATCAGTAAACGTTGGTTTGCCGATTCCAAAATGTTCTGTTTGAGACATCTCAGCTGTGAGACTTTTCTACCTAGTTTTATTCCTGCTTGCATTCCTGGCAGACTGCCCTTCAGATCAGATTTATGACTTCTGGACCAAGACCAAATTTAGAAAAAAATAGAGTTATTTTGCTGCTATAAAGAAAAGGGACCAGAGAAGGGATACAAAAAGATGGGTGATGTGCCAAGTGTGAGAATTCAGCAAAATGGATGTTTTCGGTGACATTTTGGATAAGGCAATATTGTATTTGTCAGTGTCAGAAGAGAGGGAGTTGCAGCAATTGAGATGATGAAAGCCTGCATAAATTTTGTTTAAAGATAGATAAAGAAGACCATAGCTTGTAAATTTTATTCAAAAACACATGCCAAGATCCAGATACAGCGGAACGGTTAACCTAGGAAGAAGACCAAACTGAACGTGAAACCCAGGGTATGGGCTAGGGATAACAGTGGCATCATTCACAGTGACTAAGAAAGGAAAAAGGAGTGAGAAATATGGAAATAAGAGGGCTTTTTTTGGCCATGTTGAACTTAAATGACTAGTTGCATGAAGTTAGGCAAAGAGAGACAATCCAAAGTTTTCCTTTGGATATGAAGAGAGAAATCTACAATGGAGACATCTGTGAGGCACTGGCATAAAGATTGTAGCTGAAATTGCATTTGCAAATCACATTGCTCAGGGACAAATTATAGGGAGAAAGAGTAAACAAATGCAGCTTTGTGGAATGCCTATACAAAGCTGGAGGGAGAAAGTGAAAGATCCTCCAACTACTCCCCAGAAGAGCACTTATGGAGGACAAGAATCAGGAGTAGAGACAGTCTTACAGTCCAAGGAAGGACAAGACATAATGAAGAACATGGCTGTCTGTCAGCTGATAAATCAAACAGTATGAGGATCTAGGGTAATGATGATTTCAGCTTTTGATGGTAAAATAATCTTGACTTGTGTCTACCATAGACATGGACAGCCAAAGAGATGGTTGCCTGATATGAGTATTTTCTTGTAGCTTTTGGCCTTTTGTATGATACCATATTTTCTGTTGTGTCATCCAATTTTTGAGGGTCTTCTTTAAAAATAAAATGTTGTTTGCTCTATCTGAATACTAACATTATCATAAACGTGGATATTTGCCATTGCAATACATAACATACATTTTGATAATTTCTTCTGTTAGTTGTTTTTTTTTTTTTTTTTAACACTTGAAAGTAAATGAATGAATTCAGACTTTTTGCAGGCAGAGGGACTTCTATTTAGCTCAAACCATAAGAATGCTGTTTTGAAGAAGGAAAGAATAAAATAGAATGCCAAGAGAAACAGAGCTGGGAAGAATGGAGGAACAATTAATGTGAAGAGCTTATTGAGTGAGTCCAATAGAACTTCCTTTTGTTTCGCTAAGGTTTTCTTTTTCTTCACTTTCTTATGCCCAGCTCACAGTTGCCCTGCAGCATCCCATGAGCTCCCTTTGCCCTCCTCTGAGCACAGCTGCACCCTGCAATAATTAACCAGAATTTTTCAGATTGAGCAATATTAAAAAAACAATCAAATTCCCTTCTTTCAGTTGTTCTTTCTGCCAGACAGACCCATCAAAATCTTATCCGCATTGTTTATTGAGTCTGAAGGATTTTGCTGCTCATAAAAGACACACTCACCCCGTTAGACCATCAGTCTCTGCTTTGGCGTACTGCTCCTCTCTGGATTGGCAGGGGGCTGAAAGTGACATCAGTCTACAGGGCTTTAGATCTAATGCTCCCATGTGCGTCAGGTAATCCAATTGAGTTCTTATATGTTGACAGACCCAGAGATTTATATTGAGCCACTTCCTAAAAGCTGACTCTTATTACCTGGCTGGTGAACTACTAAAAAAAAAAAAAAAAAAAAAGAAAAAAGAAAAAAGAAAAGGAAGGAGTGTAAACAGCCTCAGCAGACATGACGTTGCCCTCAACTTCAAACCAGGAACTGCTAGGCTTGGCTTGCAAGCAAGAGAAGGAACCTTACTGTTTATTTGCTTAGCCACTTGCCAGACCACACAGTGCTTAGTTACGAGATATAAACAAAGCAGTAGAAAGAGAGAAAGGAAGAAAGAGAAAGAAAGAGAGAGAGAAAGAAAGAGAGAAGACAGAAGGAAAGAAAGAAAGAGAAGGAGAGAAAAACCAAGAAACAGAAGTCCAAGCAAGTCCTGAACATGTTTAATGTGACATTTACAACTATGATGATCTAAACAATCAGTATTGGGCAAAAATATAGAAGATTTCAGACTATTCTGGATGCAGCATCAGTCCATCTTGTACAGGTAGGTTCTTACGTATTTATCTTAATCTCATTATCAATTAAATAAGTATTAAAGCATTCATCTTCTTGGCTTTGTACAGCAGCATCTAATATTTACCCTGGGTTTTTTTACATTAAAGCTCATTTCGTTTCTCTCAAGTCATTAGCTAATTCTGATTAGAAGGCTGCTTGCTTGTATGAAAAATGATAATATAGAGTTGGTCAGATTGTGGTCCAGAATGTCAGTGCTCAGTCCCTCCTGCTGCCTTCTGGAGTTAGAAACATTCACCTATGACAGAATTTCACTAATAAAAATCCAGAGTACCTCAGCCTATTTTTATTTTCTATTGAAGGCAAACGAATAGAAGGCACTAAATTGTTACTACTCTTATGGGAGGGATAAGTCTTCATTTGTATAACACAGTTCACATGATTCTGGAAAACATGTTTAAGTATGTTATTTATTCATGGATTTATACTGAGTACTATTATTTAGGAAACAGCACTGAACTCCAAACACCAGAAAGACATGTCTCTAGTGATTACAACCTGGGACTAAAGACTCTCAATTAAGAAACTGGTTTCCTAATTTCTTCTCTACTGCTCTCTAATGTGTTTTTAGGTAAGTTCCTGCATTACAGTTTGCAGTTTCTAAAATAAAAGCAGCCTTATTTCATGGAAGTTTTGGCATATGCTTTGTAAACATTACTGATTTAGAAATTTTTAGATGGAAATTCCAGAGGAATACAAATAATGGTAATTTACTATTTACATCTAAAGTGGATCACTAATGATAGCAAACTGCATCATACTCAGCGATGTGGTAAAAGAAGGCGCTGAGACTTTCTCAGGTGATAGAGCCAGTCAGCATCAGAATCAAGATCGGAAGCTTTGGATATCTCTCTACTGCGAAAAAAGGTATAACTGTGACACTTTCAGGACTCAAAAACTAGCTTTAGAGTACCTGTTTAACGTATTAACAATAGGCAAACCACAGCAGCATTGACTACAGTAGGATTAGCTGCTTGAGAAGCTATGGAGAGACTTTGGGAAGCCTGGACAGTATAGGCTAAAATCTTAGCTCTTCATTTTTAATTTGGGACTTCATTTTTCTTTGGCATGTGAAGAAGCTACAGTAAAGCCTGCTCAGGTTCTTTTACATGTGTTGTGGTGCTACCTTTTAACCTCAGCATCAGCACATAATTTGACTCTTCATTCCCAGTTCCTATGTCTGGAACGAAGCTGCTTCATTGCAGAGAATTACATAATGCCTAAAAAAAGACATAAGTCAATAAACATAAAAGAGAAATACTACTATGGTGCTTGAGTTCTACTGTCCTACTATTTCTGGCACTGCAGCAGCAGACAGCATGCCTTTGAAGCTTCAATCTTGGAAGCACTAGAATGTAGATTATGTATTAGATGTATTAGATTCAGTTCTAGGCCACCAGCCCGTTATGCTCTCTTGTAGAATGAGCTTTTAATGAAAGGTGCATGAAAAAAATAAAAGAATGGCAATAGCTCTCTATCATAGATAGATATTCAATGAGGTCCTTGGGTTTTGACGTCAGCCAAGGTGGAGGTGATAGGGCATATAAGCTTAGCAAGAACAAACATAGCACCGCTTTCTTTTGAATGCAGTTATCCAGTGTGATGTTTTTACACATTTCTACTGAAAGAATATCTATTTGCAAACTGACTGCAGACAGTGTAATATTCTCCTCTGAAATTCACAGATAGGTTCCCTTTGAAGTAGAGGGGAAATTGGAATTTGGCCCTGTAAGTCTGATTCTGTAGGATGCTGAGTTCTACATTTTCTTTTGGCATCAATAACATTTTGTGTCTTTGAGGAGCAATGTCGATAGATCTTGTAATAAAGCCACATCTTTTAACACCCTTACCACCACTCAGCTCATGAAATTCACTACAGAGAGGCACATAACCACACTGTTCAGGAATCAGATTTCAACTCTCTCCTTCAAAGATTAGGCTTTTTAAAGACTGGCCCAACCCATGAGAAGTTTATGATTTCCTAGCAATGAAATTTGGCTCTCTTCAGCAATGAAATTTTATCCCCCTTGAGTGCTGAACACTTTGTAATAGTCTGGTTAATTCTCCTATTGATTAAAGTGCATGTTTCTAGAAAGGAAACAAAATAAATAAATTTACATTAGAGGGTGAAAAAATATCATATAATGAAGGCTGTATCATTACAACTATAATTTCTGTGGCATAATCTTTCTAACGAAAAGTCATGCTTTAGCAACAAGGCAACTCCCTTATTGACTTGTCAGTGTTTATAGATTTGGCTCTGCCTGTCTACTTTATTTGAACAGAATTTTTTAACATCATTTTAAGTGTTTATTCAAATTATTCAAACCCATAAATTTCCACCCCATATTTCAGAGAGTTGAATTTCATACTTAATGAGATTCGTCTCTCTGGTATGAGGAGTACAGTGTATTCTCTCCAAAATTATAACAACAAGTGTACAATGAGTCAGAGTATAAAATTTGTATATGGAATATATGTGAATAAATCAGGTTATGATTTAAATAAATTTTAAACTAGTTCTGTCAAAAAATGTGCTCTTTTCAGTCTCTTCCAACTTTTCATGTAGCTAAAATTTATTGGTATTTTATGGACAAGCAGCATTGAAATATAGTAGGTTGTACTTAAGCAAAGTAATTAGTAATTACCCAGCTTTTTATCCAGTTATTATGCTTATATTTCCAGGTAAAAAACATGTTGTCATGAACATAGCGTGTATCAAGAACTGACTTTAAATATATTAAAGGGTTACTGTATTGGCCCTAAGATGCATTATATACACAAGAAGCTCAGAGTTTAATTTAGACATTTAAAAAAGTCTAAAGTACACAGTGAGGGCATCTAATCTCCCCAGATTCTTTCCTTTTTTTTCCTCTAAAATATTCATACAGTTATGATTAAGATATTATATTACATTTATTTTCAATACAGTTTTTTCTGTATTTCCCCTAAGATTATCAGTTAGAGTCATTAGTTTGGTGATAGCAACAACATTCCCTTAATTCAATTTTAACTACATTTTAATATATTTTGAGAATTTACTGTTTGAGAATTTACATGGGTTTTCAATTTTAAATGTTATAGATGAATAGTGCCTATAAAAACAATATATTTAGTTGCCATTTCTTAGTAAATAATTTCTATACTATATTTTTTATAAGCTTAATTTCTCTTATGGAAGAGTACTGTTCTTCAAAAACAAAATATAACCTGAAGTATTAAATCAGAACTGTCATCAACACAATAGATGCAGTCAGACCCTATCCAAAGCTCACAATTACAGACTGAAGTGATCATCATCTTTCCTCTGCAGCCAATTGCATGTTACAGTTTTGTGGATTGTTATGAATCAGTTGCAAAACAAAACAGGTTTAGGGTTCTCACTGACAGACAGTTTGGTCCCAGCTTCCAGTGCTTCTTCAGTATCTCCCAACTACCTAGTCCTAGTTATTTTGGAGACCAACACCTCTCAAAATCTCCATACGGTATTCCAAATTACAGGGTTTGGATTTTTTTTTAAAGCAGCAAACAACATGCAGCCTTGAGCAACAAAAGATTGTGATCCTCATGTGAAAGTTGTTCATTTAAGAATATTTAAGTGTAGATACTCTTGAGTGGGGCAGAATTATTTCACTGATCCCAAACTGTCTGTAGAGACCCAGAATCAGTTTAATACGTATGTACTATGCAATAATCTTCTGCCTCTGTAAAAAGCAAGCCCTATCTTCCCATTTCAATTCAGAAATTATTCTGTACACCAAATATTTAATCTGTGTGCATACTAGGATAATTTTCAATTTCAAAAACGTCTCTATATTCACATTTATAACTATATAATATTTAAGTGCATAAAGGAGATCAGTTAAGCATCTTCCTGGAGATACCTCCTACAGAATGCAGAGAGGTGATTCTGGCCCTCGTTCAGGTTCGTGCCAAACACTGTCCCTGCCACCGCGACTCAGGGAAGTCAGAGGCAGTGAGATTGATGCTAGCTGCATCCGTTCCTTTTCCACCTGTGACTACAGAAAGTGTTCTGCCTTCGTCATGTCACATCAATGTACTGCTAGGCTCGGGACAGACTGTTTGTAAATTCTGTAAATTTACTTTGGAATTATTGCTGATGATTTCAAAACTATAGCTCAATCCAAATGTTAATATTGGCCCTATTTTTAATCCCCCTAATTTTGTATTCCGAGTTTGATTTACTGCACAGCAAGTCCTGAGATAGGCTGCAAGAACTTTTCTTAGGGTATTTGGAATACTTGATATTAAAAAAGCATTTGTCTTGTCCTTAGTCAGATACTATTTGTGTTTTAATTTACTTCTAGTCTTCAATGAATTTTCAGTCCCTTTTGATGAAGTTTCTGAACTCTTGTGTCATAAAGATGTAAAGATACAAATCCATCACTGGGCTACTCTTAAACATAAGGCACTTCAAAGCAACTTGTAAGTTATTAATCTTTGAGGGATGGAACCACAGAGGAAAATCAAGACATAGGATAGACAGACTGATTTTATCTAGGTCGAAGTCCTCACCTGGGTGTGTTCAGAAATTACATTACTTGATAAGTTAATTAACCCATTGTCCAGCACCTCATGTCAAGTAAAAGGATGCTGACTAAAAATGCATTTTTCTAGCTGCTTTTCATTCTAAAAGATCTTTAAGAATTAGCAAGTCTGTTTTGCTAATCTGTCTGCTATGGACCCCTTTTCAGCCCTTAAAATCAGTCTATTAGCCCTCCAACACCCTAGGAAAATGTCACTTCAAGTTCCCATCTTTCCTGGCATTTGATCAGCTTAGATTTGAAAGCAGACTGCTCAACATTTTGCAGAATAGCACCTGAGGTCCTCTGGCTAAGTCCCTTCTTCCAAAAAGTTTTTTTCCCCCACTTCATCTTGCTGCCACTGATACAAGAAGTTTTGCCTTTGGCTATACTGAAGCAGGATTGGGTTCCCTTGGTTTTGGTCATTTATTTACAGGAGGTGCTTTTAGACTCTCAGGCAGCACCTGAGGCCTTAAGGGGACTGCTAGACATAGCTAAGAAATTGGAGTACAACAGCTGAAAGGGATAGAAGGCTAAGAAAAATACTGTATCTAGAGAAAGTTGGCTAAAGACCATCTTTTTATAGACTTGTGTGTAGTTTTATTGGTGTGYCCTTCAATGCAGCACTAGAAGAAACAATTCCTGGTCTCTAAAGTTGCCCTTGAGAGTGACCAATGGAGATTCAGATACAACCACACAGCGTAGTGGTTAAATTAAGCAAAATCAGTATTAGACAACTTCATGTTTCTTCATGTGCAGTGGGTTTACACCAGCTTACACGTACTGTTAGGAGTTCTTCTGGATATAGTGGTGCAAATGGACGAGGTTATACTCCAAACCCCTTCTCACTTGCCTGTCAGTACAAGCCTACACTCATACTCTCTTAGTGAGGTTAGTGGCTGAGGTTAGCAACCTCTCAGATCTGTAAGAGGACCTACTTATGTGGCCTCTCTCTGGCTCGCTCATGTCAAAATCAATGAGTCTTCTCTAGTAGAGGGGCTGTGATGGGCATTTATGTCCAAACCATAAATAGGCAATACACCTTTCTCGGACACAACTGTTTACAAAATCTATGTCTGTTTACACCCTTCAGCAATTTAAAAACTGGTTAAGTTTCCAGCTAGGTATTTTGCAATATACGGATAGAGTAATGAAGCAGAACTGGATGTTCAGTCAGAAGACAGACAAGGCCTCTGCAAGAACAGCTTCCAGGCAGTAAAAATTGAAAGGCATTTCTGGTTTGTCAGAAGACTTTCCAGTTCACAGAATGCTTGGTGCCTACCCAAGGTTAATCCTTTGTTGTTGTTGTGTTTATACACAAACTTTTTGCCAAAGTTCTCATTTCCAGTTGTTCTTCAAGATGCTCAAATGGGGCAAATCTGGTCTTGCTTCATGCCTTTAAAAGTAGACCAGAAACAAACTTGACCCCATATTTTCAAAACCTAAACATGATTTCTCCTTTCTCACCATCTTATTCACTGTCCCCTATAATATCCCTTTTTCATCTGTTTTTTCACTATCATCCAGGTAATGGATTAAGACTTTCATGCTATGGAAACTGATTCTACAGCTGAACCAACTCCCCAGTAAACTTCCTCTGATAGGCTTGCATGAAAAGGGCTGTCATTTAGTTAGGAATCCAGATGCCACGTTCCTCTTGAGGATGTTTAATTCACATGACTGTGTTTGATAAGGGAAGGTCAGTTTCCCTACAAAAGTAATAGTTTTTAGCTCTTTTGTTGTCCTTATACAGTCAACAAAGCAGCAAAAGTAAAGATGAAGGTTGACAAAAGCCAAGTTGCTCCCTTACATTTTACTAAATAAGATTGCCAAATCTAATAAAGCCAAATAGCACATAAAGTGACCCTGGCATATGAAATTACTAATGTGTGATTGTTATTAAGTGTTAAATTCAGATGCAAAGCTGTAGTTCATTATCTTTTATAATCAATTCAATTTCTTTCATTGACCCTAGATTTCAATGACTGTTTGGACGAAAGCTTGCACATATGATAAACCAAAATGTACCAAAATAGAATAAAATAGTTTAGAAAGAAATGTGATGAATAGGTGGATGTTTGTGGCAAAATGATGGGTTAGCCTCACCTCAGTGTACCTTTCATATCTATGCAAGAAGAGTAGATCAAATTCTTCCAGGGGAAAATCTATTGACTTGAGACAGTCCACTTAATGAATGAACGTGTTGCCAAGATTAGAATGGGGAGGATATTTTTGGCTAATTTGCCTATTCGGATGGCACTACCTTCTTCCATAGAAGTCAACAGAAGATTTGTCTTTCACCTCAGAGCACGAATTGGCACTGAAAGCCCTTTGCACAAAAACATTAACCTCTATATCCTGGCCAAACTCCAAAGTGGGTGATTACATTCTGCTGCTCTAATTTTTCCCTGCAGGGTCAACTAGATCTAGCATCATTTCCTGATGTGTAGTGTTACTGCGAACAATCAAGTCCCTTTTTGCAAGGTTATTGTTAACTTTTTCCTCCTTGGTTCCTAATTTGTCTGCTTTGCCTTATCAGTTGTAGCTTGTTTGAAGGTCAGAATTGTTTGGTTCTGGATCACAGCTTTTATTAAATTGAGGGACCATGAACATGTGCAGTGCTACAATGATAACAATACCTTTATATCACTTTTACTCTCATATCATATACAGAGCGTAGCCTGGCTATAAAAGGAAATGAAATGTATTTTTTTCCCCAAGCACTCACACAGTTATATTTTTGTCAAATATCACATCATGCTGGTCTTGAAAACCAAAAGTCAAAAATACAGCCCAAAATTACAGGGCATTCTGAGTGTGTTTAAAAATCAATTGCCAATTTGCTTGTAAAATAACACATCGCTTAACTCTACATTGCATTAAAGCAATAATTTATTACACTTTAAAGAGATTTTGATTTCCATGGCCATACAATCTAATAATTTTTGGAAGAAGTTTGCACGTCATTGCTAGCAGAATTCATTTAATTCATACTTAGTATTGATCTGAGACATTACTTTTACTCTTAGAAAAAACATTCACTACAAAAGTTAAGCAGGTCTGGTTTAACTGCTTATTTCACTTTGGCTCTATATAGCTAAACACCTGCACCCTGGATAGTTGCTTATTGAGTAATTTAAGCTAGTTAGAAATATCAGCACTGAAATCACTTGGTATAAGCACTTCTATCTAAAATAGAGGATGCAGTGCTCCTTCCCCCAGCACAGTCTCAAATAAAACAACACTAAGTACAGTCTGGTGGATTACCCATATGGAGAAGCCACACAGATTGTAGCTCTGGGGATGTGAATTGATTGCTTAGTCCCAGTACCACAGGGTTAAGTGAAATGCTATCACAGTAATTTATTTTTAAGAGAAATGGTGGTGGCTTAGATTAGATTAAGAAGATTTGTCTGTCTCTTCTAATTAAGGTTAGGTTCTTAAGAAGCTTTACTATCCTTTGAAGCTACAGAGACTAAAATTAGGACTCTGGTTCTGTTTAAAATATCACTAGGTTGGTCCATAATCCCGTAGTGATTGCAGCAAGGGATCATTCTTCCAACGTTGTGATTCCTTGTTTGGAAGCTAGGACAAGACCCCATGAATCAAAGTCTGAGTAGTCTGTTAATCAGCAACAAGATGGTCCTGCAGAACATTGTAATGCTCTTGCAGTGACCCCTTTAAGACTGCATAATAAATGGGAAGCTGGCAAAGAAAAAAGCTGTAAGACACAGTAAATTCTATTGCAGGTAGAGAGCAAATGGTAGCAGTAAGTGGGCTGTGTACAGAGGGTGAAGAAATGGTTAGGGGGGAAGATCTGTTTTCAGGTTGTAAGTGAAGTCATTTTACAGTGGCATTTATAATCCTATATATGACAATAGCATCCTAGGCTCTAGTGTCCTCACTTGGTGGTCTACAGACCATGTCAAAACTTCAAAGCAATAGATGGATCACTTCCAACTTTTCTCATTATGCCCCTATTTACACAGCATACAATGAACCTATGGAGCTCACTGTTACAGGATAGTAACAGCAAAAGTGTAAATTAAGTTCAAAAATTTTTAGCAAATTTTAAGCTTGGATTCAGTTTTCCTTACAGATGTGTAGACCTAGAGCAGCTCTGCCTAGATTAGTAAATTACAGAAATGTAAAACTGGTGAAATGGAAAAATCAGACCCATTTATGAAGAACAAAACCTTTGACAATATTTAGTATGATAAAACATTTGGAGGAAAAGAAGCCTTGATACTTCAAGTCACAAGTTAGTTTCTAGTTGGCTGGGATTAGGAAAATACTTTTCCAATAGGTAAGACATTAAATTATGATTTACTACAGGATGCCTTTCTCTAAATGATCTGATGCTGCATTGCAGCTGAGACAAAACAGGGAGAGTGTGTGGACCAACATTCTTCTGCAGTACACCAGGTCTTATGTACCTGTCAGATAGGTCAGTGTGCTGGGAGCTGCTAAATTGCTATTCAGCAGCTCACTGAGGGAAATCATCTTTTAATTTGGTTTAGTAAAACAAAGCAAGTTTATAGGTATATTGGTATGGATGAACTGCAAGTTCTGAGTCTCAGCTATCTGACCAAGAAAATCTCTCATCAATGAATTCAGTAAAGGTCTGCAGGCTTTTACTGATCAATCTGCTGAGCAATGAATGAAACTCAATTGCTTGGTTGGACTGTGCTTATAAACCTTTCATGTTACAGTGCATCTCTTTTGCTTTCCCATTCTTTTTCTCTCAGATTAACTCTGTCATGTTTTTATAGACAAGAGCATCCAATTAAGCAGCAAAATCAATGCCCCACCATTCAGATAACCACTCACAAAGTCTGAACAGCACATATTCATGAAGGATGTCCTGAGCAAAACCTGTTTGCCCCACAGAATCTTGTGATTGGTTTCAAATGATGAGTAAAAGGGCTCAAAAAGATTACAGGAAGTCACTTAGTTCAGTCCCCTTTATTTAGTCTTACTCAGATTAAGATACAGATGAACGATACCTACCTTTTGTGAACAAAGAAGCAGGGTGGTTCACAAAATATTTCTTATTGTGAGAGAAGGGTACAGTTGTAATCAGTATGGTTTGCTTTGAGCAATTCAGTCTACTTTAGTGTCCAAAATCTGGTTTCTATTGCAGCAGGCATGAGCAGTTCCTGTGTGACACTGGCCGAGGTCCTGTGGGCAAAAGGAAGCCCTTTGGAGGAAGAAGAAATATGGGCACTCTTGTACCTGGCCACAGTGCAGCTTCTGGAGGATCTTCAGAAAGGTGAGGTGAAAAGTATCTTCTTATAGTTCTTACTGTTGGAAATTCATTCTTGTGTTATTTTAGCTCTTTTGAGTTGGGTTTGTTTTTTTTTTTTGAGACAAAAAGCACTAATGGCAATAATAGCATATTGCTAATAAAAATGAGAAATCTTTCAGTGCTGCTGGGATTACATGCATACTGCTCTGCCTACATAAGAAATCTTCACACAGTTTTGGTTTTTTTCCAAATTACACATCAGATATTAATTCATCTAAGTACAACTATACATGGTGGAACAGGACAGAAGAGTCCTTCCTAAAGTCTGAATAACATACACACACAGAAAGTGCAGTGCTAGCTAGAATCATGTCCTTCATGTACTGATAGAGGAGGACAGGCAAATCCACGTCTCCTCATTCAGCTAGTAAGAGACTTTTATCTTTGATGATAATAATGTGACTTATCATAATGGCTAGGCAAGTCATCATGATGAATGCTTGCCAAGCAGGCCAGCTGTACAAGAGAGCACAGCTGAGCAACATATCACATTTTGAGAACTGTTTATGACAATGGATATTCCTTTTGAGGGGAGAATGGATGAGATGTGTTCTTAACTCATAAGCATGTAGAATCTGTTGTGGTTTAACCCTAGCCAGCAACTAAACACCACGCAGCAGCTCGCTCACTCCCTTCCTGCCTCCGGTGGGATGGGGGTGAGAATCGGGAGAGTAAAAGTAAGAAAACTCATGGGTTGACATAAGAACAGTTTAATAATTGAAATAAAGTAAAATAGTAGTAGTAGTAGTAGTAGTAGTAGTAGTAGTAGTAATAGTAATAATAATAATAATAATAATAATAATAATAATAAAAGAATATACAAAGCAAGTGATGCACGATGCAATTGCTGACCACCTGCTGACCAATGCCCAGCCAGTCCCTGAGCAGTGATCGCTGCCCCCTGGCCAACTCCGCCCAGCTTATATACTGAGCATGATGTCATATGGTATGGAATGCCCCTTTGGCCAGTTTGGGTCAGCTGTCCTGGCTATGCTCCCTCCCAGCTTCTTGTGCACCTGGCAGTGCATGGGAAGCTGAAAAGTCCTTGACTAGTGTAAACACTACTTAGCAACAACTAAGACATTAATGTGTTATCAACATTATTCTCATACTAAATCCAAACCACAGCACTATACCAGCTACTAGGAAGAAAATTAACTCTATCCCAGCCGAAACCAGGACAAATCAAAATACAAAATACTGAAAACAAGTGATGTGTAACTTCTGCTATAGCTGGAGGCAATCACCAGGCAAGTCCACAGTGACAAGGCAAGTCGGAGGTCAGGCTGGGAAGTCAGTCTGTGGGTCAGGATCAATGAGGTCCACAGTCAGGCAAGGCATGGCTGTGGCTGAGCTGGGGACAGGCACTCCTACACCGTCCCTCAGGCAGGGACTCAAGACCCCAGGCTGAGCTTAACTGGAGCCTGGGACTATGGGCAGAGGATGGGAGTAGGTCCCAAGTGAGGCTGGTCAGGGCCATTAAGGCCTATTAGTGTCCTCAGGACCTTGTCAGGTTTAGGAGTCTACATTTATCATTTGAAAACACTTTTGTTTGAAATATCCCCTCTCTTTTAGCAGAACTGACACGCAGACAGAAAGACTGAATGTGAATAATGCTAAAATATCATGGCTGTTCACGTTACTGGTAGAATCTAGTCTAAGTTTTAGTTTGGATAGTTTTCGTATTTGCATTCTGGTAAAAAAAATCCCAAAATTCAGGTTAGTTGGAAATGATGTTTCCACTTAAAGAAAAGCTTAGTAGGTTATAGCACTGGGACTTGGGAAGTTTGTTTCTACTGCTACCTCAGCTTCTGTTGACTGACATGGTGTAGTCATCAAAGCTGGGCTCTGCATCAGTTTCTTCATCTGTACAATGAAAATAAAAAGATACTGACTCCCGACACTGAGTTTATGGCAAAGTAACTTGGCTTTGCTAGACACAATACACTGAAAGAGAGGTTACTAAAATGCAAAGCTCACTGACTATAAGCAGCACGCGGAACAAAAAAATATCACCACAGAGAGGAGTGTTCTACTTTTCTGATATTCTCTTGTGCTTTGCAAAAAAGATCTACCAAAAATGTCAAGATCTCCAGAATCTGCACATGCGATGTAATTCTGCCTTTCCTGAGGCTTCAGAAATCCATTGAAATCAATATATTGTTTATATGTGTGAAATGATGTGAGAGAGAAATCAAGTCCTTAACCATCACTGAATTCCAGCTGACAAAATCAGCCAGGCATAAATGAACATGATTCCACTGACTTCTGGGTGCATCTCCAGGAAACTTCAGTGATGGGTTTGGCTATGCAGGTGGGACGCCAGCAATATGATTTTCTGAGCGCAGTGATTTCAACACTAAGACTCCATTATCTTCTTCAACATTTTTCAGACTCTGCCATCTGTGTGATTTGTCCATGGTCAGTACTACTGTCTGCTGAAGGAAATTTGTCCTTCCAAAACAATGCATCTCAGATGGAAGCTGTCCCTTTCAGTGCACCAGAATTGCTTCACAGACAAAGTAAAAACCAGCGCATCGGACTAACAAAGGTGAGATGTATTACAAAATAAATCTTGACAGTACCTCATGAAGACAAGCTTGTGGGTTTTAATGCAGCATACCAGGTATCTATTGTCAAACTCCATTTCTAATAACACTAAACAAATTAGGCTACAGTTAGAAAGATTTACATGTATCTTGCAGCTCGCCATTAGATTAGCATGCATGTCAACATCAAAATCAATTTTGAACATCAGTCCTCAAGGTCTGCAGAAATGTGTTATTTGTAAAGGCCCACAGAAAGGAAGAATATTTCTATGAACATGGTATTTGACCAGATATGGTAATTGTAATCCCAGAAGCAGCAGGACTGCAGTATCTATACAATCAGAGAGTGGAAGCATTCCCAGAAAGCCAGAAATATGTTCAGCTTTGTTAACAATTTACTTTTCTTCTCCCTGCCAAATGAGTCTCTCTGGCAAGACAGTAAGATACAACACTCATGTACCTAAAAGTTTTAAATACCACTAGGACCACATCAGTGCATACTTCCCTCAGGCAGAACACAGTAGTTTCAGACTCCCACGTAACTGATCACTTAGACGCTATGCAGAAACATGAAGCTTTGGAATAGGTGGCCCTTACTCCAGTAATCCTCTTCCTGGACACGACTGCTAGTCAGTCCCACAGGTAGAGGAGAGCTTTAATCACCAATGGGAGAGCTTCAAAACTAAGAAAGGAGTTCAAATTTCTTTTCCTACTCATGGCATCATTGGATAGAGGGCAGCCTGGCTCAGCCCCTCAATAATCATTGCATGCTATCTAGTCCATAAGTCAAGGGTCACTATTGTACTTTCATATATGTTTCCTCCAGTCTAGTTTTGAAAAAAATGATCTGTTTGGCTTCTGCCATTTTGTGACCAAAGACACAAAAAGATGGTCTCTCTAGTACAAGGCTTTTCTGTATTTAATGTTGACTTCATAAAGGGTTTCCTCTTCTGTTTTGACAGATGTTGGTGTATTCGTTAGGAATGACCCTCTATTGGTCAGCAGACTACCAGGTTCCTCCAAACCAGGCCAGTAACACAAATATTTTTGTTTTCTTTTATTCTGTCTTGGTAGGTTCAAAGATTGAGAGGCATAATCTGAAGTCTCAGTAAGAGGGGCTTTATGTTTTGGACCACTAGAAAGAATTGGAAGCTTGTGTCAAGGTCCAGACTTCACAAAAAATACCACTTCATCCAAATCAGGAATTTAGTTAGGCCTCATCTTTACTTTCCTTTTTTCTCCCCTTTTTCTTCAAAAACTAGAATTGTTCCCATTAAGATGAATTGTACCTTGCTTTTAAGAGTGAAGATTATTTATTCCAAGACTGTAATAAAGAACAGGCTGCCCAGTGAAGTGGTCGAGTCACTATCCCTGGAGGTATTTAAAAGACGTGTAGATGTGCCACTTAGGGTCATGGTTTAGTGGTGGACTTGGCAGTGTTAGGTTTACAGTTGGACTCGATGACCTTAAAGGTCTTTTCCAACCTAAATGATTCTATGATAGGAAAGGCTAAAAGAAAAACATCATGTCAGCATGATTGTGGTGCTGTGCACATTTATGTAGTTTTTCAAAGAATGGGATGCTGGAATAAAACTAAACAACTCTCCTTATTTCTGAGCAAATTCTACCAGCCTCTCTGCTAGTTGAAATTTTGCATTTCTTGCTTACCCAGAATCCTTTCAAAGATTTGTAGCACACATTTTTCTTCATTTCTATATCCATGCCTTTGATTGCATGTTTTTGATTTGGAGAGCACAAGCTTTTAGCAGATTTAACCTCCCTTTCATGGGTATACATGGTCTAAGAGAAAAGGCTCTATAAGCTAAATGACTCTAAAATTTAAGTATCTGGTCTCTATGGCAACAGTTTTGGCAGGTATTACTCTTCACCTTTTTGAAGCTAATGCTGCCACATGTCCTACTTGCATGAATCTTTAAGATTCACAGTCTAATTAGCAAAGCTGTGGAGCAGACAGACAGTTGTCTGTCACCAAGAAGCCCCTATAGGGGCTGATGACCTTCCTTGTAGATGCCAGTTCCCTCTAAGGCTATCCTGGATTCCATTAGAGGCCCCATTTAGTGCTGTTACGCTGCCTGTCTGGAATTTTCCCGAAGTCTAAAGGAATTCAGTGCCCATTTCTCACCCAGGCTTACAGAAATTCCTGGTCCCAGTTTACACAGGATTTCAGACCACTGGGAGATGTCATTTAACAGTACCTCCATTTTGACTCAGGCCCTCCAGCTGAGTGACCAACTACACACGCTCTTGCTGACACTATGTGAAGATATGCCACATAAAAGACTTTCTCCTGAATCAGTTCTGGAAGCATGTGAGGCACATCAGAAGGAATCTGCTTCCTTACCAGCAAATGTCTACGTAAAGAAAATGGTCCAGTTTGCTGTGGGAAGTGTCAGTGAGGTAGGTACTACTCTCATACCCTAATCATCTCTTTGTCTTTGGTGAGAGAGGTGAGCAGCTACATGGGATACAGGTGAGCAATTGCCTGAAATTAATGCTTGTATGAATTAAGGAAGTGAGATTTGGTTCTAGACTTCTAAGCAGGAAATTGAGTGGGCATGTGTACGAGCAAATGAGACAATGAAGCCATCTCTCACACCACTCTTACACTCCTGGGAAATGATACAAATCCAGCTTTTGTGCTTACAGTATCTTCATTTCTTTGGTTAATACTGAAGCAATCATAACCTTTACAGAGACTTCACATTGGCCAAAGGAATGGACTTCACACAAGAGAAAAGATTTCCCCATTGCCACTCTGGTTTCAGATTTTCTTTGTGAAATTTAAAGAAATCACATTTACATCATATTGAGGATTTCAGTCATCCTTGTGTGGAACTGAACATTGGCCGTGCAATCAAGCCTGACCACGTGAAGTCTTTAATAAATAAGCACCTGAGTCTTTTTCAAGATTTGAAATATCAACAAACATTTTCTGTTGACAAGCTGAATGAAACTGGAAGAAAACACGCTGCAAATATTTTTTTTCTGCTTTCAACCAGTATTCATTAACATTCTGAGATGACCTTTTCCCTTGCACTATTACTCTATTTCCCACTGTAACAGAGGGTGTCCCCTCTTAAACACAGCTAGCATGAGAGCATGAAGCCATCAAAACTCAATCCTGCTTTGTGTTAATCTGAGAAGATGACGTTGCTTATACCAAGCAAATCAGCAGCCCCTGATAAGCAGAGGGCAAGGTTCGCTTCAGTATGAGAGTCTGAAGTCCACATATCATATGACATTGACTTGCAGTACTCCTGTCTTCTAGGTAGAGCGGGTAGTCACCGAAGACAGCACAGCCTCTCAGCTTAACAGAAGTCATGTGATAAGGAAAAGACTGCATGAGAAAATACCAGACACCTCACCACTGTCCTCCCAGATGAATTTTCACCAAGGTAAAGAAAGATTTATAATCTGAACTATCTAATAAGGATACAGCCAGCCTTTTCTGAGTCTTTCCCAAGCTAGGTGATTGTTTAATTTCATGCTGTAGTGATTACATGTAGTGTTGGAGAGGATATTTATTGGTTTACATATAAATGACTTCATAATGGAAAGACTCTGAGGCGAGTCAGCAAGGTTTCTGTTCCTTATTTCCTCAAAGGACAGTACTCTGAGGGCTGTGAAGTAATGATAACAAATCAGCTTGCACAGATTCCACTCTTAAAGCACTTTGCATAAAACCTGTGCATATAAAAAACCCCTGCTTTCAAAACTGCTTTTGTACTTTGTATACTCCAGTGTATTTTCAAAGGTAAAGAGTGGGATTCTGTGAAGTTATCCTGTTGCCGTTAAGGAATATATATTCATCCTTCCTATTTGATTACTCAAGCAAAGATTGGTGGTTTCTTTTTGATTTTAGTTCCATTTTTCTATTCAAAAGATGTTTTATAAATTCACACATGGATTGCTGGAGTGATTTCAAGACACAAGGCCAAATCCTGCTCACTATATAAATAAACCAACATATACTAATTTCACATTTTATTGTCCTTCAGAGTAATTCTGTAAGTAACTAAATGTGGACTTCAGGTTCAGATAGTTCTTTTTTATAGTCTCTGTATTGTACTGTTCACTTCAACAGAAATCTCTGATTTTGGGGCAAGGGGAAGGTTGGCCCAAGCTATGCAGGCTTTTTTTGGATATGCTCAACATTAGGCATATGAACAATCCAATTCCTATTCAGCAAATCACATATATGTTCCATTAACTTCAGCTAGAATTAAACACATGCTTAAATACCTGTGGAACATTTCTATTAGTTATTATTGGTCATAAGAAAAGGAGATTCTTTTGAAAACATACAGACAAACCACCCCTCAAATCATATTGGCTCACTCACTCATTCAGAAACTGAGCTTATAGATTCATATTTGCATAAGCTGGTGAAAACTCTGCTGCTGCCAAAAGGGATGGTCCCATCTTCAACCCCCTATTAGCCTCAAATTCCTGACATTTCCCTTCTACTGGTTCTAGTGATTATGTATCTGGGGTGATCCCTGTGTTTTCTGGGGATTCAGGTCACGTGGCTTACACTTGCTGAAGGCCTTCAATGAATCAGGATGTCGATTACATTGAGAACGTGTGAGCCACACTTTTCAAGGCAGCATTCCATTTCTTTCTTTTTTTTTAATTGAAAATGATCATGATTCAGAGATTCTGGAAAGGACAAGAGACAGTGCAACCAAAGTAAAGTTAGGGTGTGTCTGTTGTGGTTTAATCCGGCAGGCAGCCAAACACCACACAGCTGCTCGCTCACTCCCTGCCTCCCTCAGTGGGATGAGGGAGAGAATCGGAAAAAAAAAAGTAAAATTCGTGGATTGAGATAAAGACAGTTTAATAAAACAGAAAAGGAAGGGAAAATAATGATGATAATAATAATAACAACAATGATAGAATATACAAAATGAGTGATGCACAATGCAATTGCTCACCACCCACTGAGCGATACCCAAGCAGCGATCGCTACTTCCTGGACCACGCCTCCTATTTATATATTGAGCATGATGTCATATCGTATGGAATACCCCATTGGCCAGTTGGGCTAGCTGTCCCAGCTATGCTCCCTCCCAGCTTCTTGTGCACCTGGCAGAGCATGGGAAGCTGAAAAGTCCTTGACTAGTAGACTACTTAGCAACAACTAAAAACATCAGTGTGTTATCCACATTCTTCTCATACTAAATCCAAAACACAGCACTAGGAAGAAAATTAACCCTATCCCAGCCAAAACCAGGACAGGGTGCAACAGAAATATGTACTTCCTAATGACTTAGGATGACCCCTTAATGGAAATTCTGCAGCTGACTCTGGTAGTGGATTGTGTCTGGGCACTGTCCATCCAGCACACAGAAAGAATACTTTATAGCTGAAGGTTTTGGGCCTCAGAATATAAGGAAGGAGAACTTTGCAGGTTATCTATCTGCACTTTGCAACCTTTCAGTTAAACATGCAGAATAGAATTAATATATTAGATTTGTTTTATTTGGAATGGTTGAGGAGAACTATGAGAACTATTTTGGGTCAGAATAAGATTATGAAATTAATAGAATGAAGTTACCAAGCTTTCCTTGGTCCTTAAGGAATTGAAGTCAGGGTTAGAAGACAGCCAGACATGGACTATATAAAAATTAGTCAAGCCAAATGTTATTTACGTCATCATGCAGATACGATGTTTTATAATTGAAGTATGTGATTCACCATTCCTTTCTGTTTCCAGATAAAGGGTCCAGATTAATGAATTATAGTTGGTCAACAGAAGATTACAGACAACTCTCTGTGGACTACAGTGACTCTAATAGTATTTCTGAAAGTACATCTTTGATACTGTCTAACCGAGGACACAGGAGAGGTAAGATTTTCCTCAAAGATTATGTTTATGAATTATGTACTCATCTCTTTTGTCCCCTGAAATGTGAGACTACCCATGTACGGTCAGGTGACAGGTACTCCCATGCACTTGTGGTTACGTGACTAGGGAGGTATATTTGTGCTAAGCTGCAGAGAAGAAAGATCCTTTTATATTGGATTCCTTTTTACTTGTGTCCTACTGTAAAGCTATATATTCCCTGGTTACCATGCAGCACCATCACCTCTTTCTTGCTCTATGCCCCCTTTGCCAGGTGAAGCTGTTCAGCAGATCACAGACAAAGCCTGACAGCATGTTTCTGGCACATGGGGTCTTGAAACAGATGAAAAATGGTGGAGCTACCCCACAAATGCATATGATGGGCAATGTCAAGATGGCAGCACTGAAATCAGTTGAATCTATGAATAATACCTGAGACTCGAATGGTGGGGATTAATGTTTCTTCAAGCCCATTCAAAAACAAAGGACTAATTCTGAAATTTAGATGAAAAGAACAACTAAACAACCCTTTGTTTTCTTTTCATTTTCATCCTAAAGCCATTGTGTATTTCCTGCTCAGCATGTTTTCATCGTGCTAAATGCCAGGTTGCAATGCTGCTCTCCTGATTTACTTTGTCCGGAGATATCAGAGTTGGAATTTTAGCTCCACTTTCAATCCTTTTATGGCAGGAACAGCATGAAAGAAACTGCCTAGGAGAGGATCCATTCAGTGAAGATACTGCGGTAGACATCAGTCAGGGTCCTTCCCAAGCCACTTAAATCACAGTGTAGGGGGATACTATGAAGCAAAGAGCGGAATTCAGCAGGAAGGGGAGTACTGCTGTGCATGTGTATCTTCATGTTTAAATTGGAATCTGAGCTAAGGATACCTAGACAGGACATTCACACTGCCCAGGAGCAAGAAGTTCCTGTTGCCAAATGTCATCAGCATGTCCTAAAAAAACAAGCTTACCATGCCAGCTCCCCATTCTCAGACTCCTGCCCATTTCTATTCTCCATTCCACAGTTACCCACCCTCCCATCTGCTTTCAACCTTTTTTTCCATCCTGCCTGGGGCACTTCTCCTGAGCTTCCAGACCCGGAGGTGGAAGTTTACTTCTGTACGCCGGAGTTTACTTCCTCCTTCTGTGAGCCCCCATGAGAAATGAAGTACTAAGTCCTGCTGTGGCATGGATTCAAACATGCTCTGTAAGCATGTGTGGTTTTTTTATCCCAGAAATTTCTTCCCTAAGGCAATAACCCTAGCCACTACATCAGTTACAATGCAACAAGGTATGCACACCAACTGATTAGTTCATTGATGCCATAAATAACAGAAAACTGCTGAATTGTCCTTCCTTTTTCTCACTGGGGAGCATTAATTTGGGTTTATGATATCCAGCTGCTGATTGTCATGAAATTCGTAGGAACATATTACCCATGCTCTTCCAAATTTGAAAGGTTTAAAATTTACTAGGCAAAAATGAAAGGCATAGAGAATGATCTCAAGGGACTAATTTCCCTAGGAAAGATGGCAAAAAAAATGGGTGCACACTGCATTATCACAAGTCTGCCAGGAGATAATTCTCAGAGAGAAAGCAAATACATCCTGGGGAAAAAAAAAAAAACATGTAATAACCTCTCGGCCCTAAGCCCTCAGCCTCAAGGATGAGGAAGGTGAGGTTACTCATACAACTGCTGTTGATACTCTCCTCCTGAAAGGCACTGCTTTTCTGAAGCTCCAGAATTCAATCAATATCAGCAGCAATAAAAACCTGAGATTGCAGCTGCTCCCTATGTCACACATACGTGTCAGTCACATACCTAGTGGCACATAGTGAAGGTAAACTCAGAAGCCTGTTTTGTAAGTCCTTTTTAAAAAAATTTTGGTCACAAACGTGACAAAGGCTCATTCCAGTGAATTTGTGTGTGTCTCAGTCTCCACTGAAACATTGGTAGCTGTTCATACTCAGGATTTTGTAAGACAAAACTCTAAAAATACAGGAGAAAACACAGAATGTGAGAGCTTGCTTGCCACAGACATTCTTTCATGAGATAATGTATTAGAAAAATGCATTCTTCTCTGAAAAGAAATATTACCATCTAGTAGAGCACCATTATCAAGGGAGATCAGTATCTCTGTCCAGACTGTACTTTAGAAGCTCATTTAACATATAATAAATTAATCATCTACAGGATCAACTTCTTTGAGGGCCACATGTTACTTAAACATCAGGAACGTGTTGGATTTGTGATCAAAGAACGGCAGTCTGGCCACTGAAACTAGCCAACTTGTCCCACTGCCATAACAGCTGAGACGAAAAACTAAGGGGAATTTTATGTGCTTGCCAAAGTGTATTTATACAATTATGCGAAACCTATAGTGTAAGCAGAGAATTTTGCAAGGCTTTCTCATTAAAAACCATGTAGTTTCAGAACACAGGACTGAATCTTAACTTGGGTAACTAGCCCTGAGTATTTGGCTTATCTCAAATCTCACATTTTGTCACTACCATCTGCAGCTTGAAAAAACATCTTTATGCATATTTTAGCACTGTGACTGTAGATTTTCTAGTTTTTAAAATTGCAATTAGTGGTTGGTACACTAGAATTCAATGTCATGTTTTCATGTTGCAATTCAGAGTGAGGTCTCAGGGTGTAGTTCATGGATATTTTATCCGGAGAAAAAGCTGACCTAAATGATTGCTTCCACATAGCTCATCTTATCACCTCTATCATTCTGCCTATGTAATAGTTAGATATGCAATTCTTCAAATAAGATCAATGAAATGATCCAAGTGAAGAAAAATTTAATCTTCCCACTCTTCCCGAAAGGATTTAAAACATCTCTGCTGCTAGAAGAAATGTTCACAGAACTACCACTTGCACAACCCTTTCTGGTTCTACCTCTAAATTTCAGCCTTCATGTATTTGGACGAAGCAATGCCTATCCTTTCTGTAGCAGCAGAGATGACTGAAGGTGAAAAATTATACAAATCTTATTTGCTAATGACTCACAAACCATCCTGTATTCCCAACAGATTTTTATGATGTAAAAACATTCACAATATATTTAGTGTAGCATATAACCAGTGGAATATTTACAGTTTTCATTTCAGTGATTTTATGTCCTAAGCCAGGGAAGTTTCATGGCTTTTCCCCCCCGATTTTATGCCTGGAAATAGAAGAACAAAGAATACTAGGGGTAATTTCTGAAGAGCAAAACCTGTTTCACAAATTACCCCCATACATATGGAAATAACAGCCATTGTACCTACACAGCTATTTTCCAAATTACATTCACATGAAGGGTTATGAAGAGGAAGTAACAATAACTACAGAACTGGGAATACTGCTGGTGTAGCATTCACTTAGCCTTATCAAATAGCCATTTATCATGCCCAAGCAAGGACACAAGTTTCCTCCTTGTTGTAATTGTCCCAAGATCTGATGCTGAATGCTGCTACAATTGCTTCAATTGTGAAATTTCTTTTATTCATTTCAGGGAGAGTTCCACAGACACACAGGTCATGGGACCCCACCCTTAGTGGGTCAAGGACACAAAGTAGCTACAAGCTCTTCATAAACAGGTAATCAAAACTCATATTCCTAAAAGATGGAAGCTATTTTATTACCAAGTGAGGAAGACAACTAGTGTGGCAATGTCATCAGAAAATGCCTGGGTCGCCATCTGAACCTGTTTTGATAATAGATACTGTTTATGTAGAATTGAAGTGCACCTAGACTTGGTTTGGCTCCAAGCGAAACAGTCCAAATGCTCTAGTGAAATGGAGCTTGGGCCCTGAACAATCCATACAAAACAAGCACATTGAAGTTTTCCATCTTTACTCTTTACCACTGTGTCCTGCCAGATGTCACTGGCCTCCCAGAACAGCTGCCCCTAGCGTGTCTCCGTCACAATCAGACAGGTAAGCAGCAATAGCTCGCTGTGACTGAAACAACTGGGAAGCAGCTCCACAGAGAGTGTGGAAGGGAAAAACCTGTTGAAAAGGTATGAACAGTCATTGCTTTCACTGGCAAGGCATGCTGCAGAGTCCGTATTTGTCTACATTCAGATTTTGGATCTGGTCTTGCCTTGCTGTCACATTAGCAGAGGCCTGATGTGTTCTGGAGTGGTTATGACAGACCATACATATGATCCATCATTTTCAGTGGATTATGTGCATTTCCATCTCAGTTCTTAGATTGATTTGTCTCACTTGTGTCAACCATATCCAGCCCTGCGCCGCCACTTTACTGAAGAGTTATAGGTAACCCAGGGACACAAGCAGTAAAGACCTCTGTTCTGTCATGAGGATTAGCCTCATTTCAGCCATGGCACGTACAGCAGCCCTGTACATAGACAAGGAAAGCTGAGAATTGTACAACTGATACTAACTCCTTTCCAAAAGCCAGGAAAACACCACTGCTGCCAAACAAGAGTTTTCTAGACTGGGTGTTAGCATAGTGCAGCTGTAATCATGGCTGTTTCCAAATGAAGAAGAGATGTAAGTAGTGTTAGCTTCTAGGCACCACAAAGACCAGAAACCCATAGTTAAGCACCATGTAATCCCTACAGACATCCCATTTAAATTGAGTTCTTGACCCAGTTAAACAGGAGTTTCTTCTTTTAACCATGACATGAGTAATTCAGGCCCACAGGAAATGCTCCATTTAGATCAACTCCCAGTTGAATGTATCCCAAGTAAACAGTTTGAACTTCCTGATAAATCAACCACGACAACCTGAGCGATGTGAGATACCCCAGTACACCTCTAAACCCGCAATAAGAAAGAACTACAAGCAGGTTGCAGAATAGTGGCAGCTTTTGTGAAGAAAGAACTCTCTGTCTACCTGTCTAATTACACCCACATACATAGATATGTGTGTATACAGACATCTATATATGCATCACACACCTGGCAATGATATCAGTAACAGAAGATTTATTTACTCAGTATTTTGGAGCAAGTGCCATGCCTCTGACTACCAACCTGGGTATCATCTTGATATTCTTGATCTAAAATCATGCTGCCAAGAAAATGTTCCCCTCCTCTGCTGAAAGATGAACTTTCTTCTCCAAATTTCCAGCAAGCTGTTTCCCATAGAACTTCAGGGACTGTAAACCCCGCTTTTGATGTAAGTATCTGCAATTGAATTTCTACCAAGGTCACCATCCTATTGTAAGTACCATGACAACAGTGGAGTTGAAATAATTCGTTTGGAAACCACCAATTTCCCATATAGGAGGACAACCAACACAAAACTTAGTGATGGGTTTACTATCTATAAAGTACTAATATCATCATGCTCACTTCTGTAAGCAGTCCAGCTGACATAATTTACATCTCATAAAGTTAAGCTTGTAAGTATATGCAGGGCTATGGCCTATATACAAAGAAGACACAGCTGTCAAGTCTGGCATCTCTCACCTCGCAGGACTAATAACAGGAAGCGTTTTCCACAGGAATATAGTGTCTTCTTAATACAGCATCTTGGGTTTTGAGCTAATAGTATTTTTATACCCACAGAAGTCACTTTAGGTCATTTTTAGGCATATTTCTTAGTTAAACGTTGATCTTTATGAGGTTGCGTTGATAGAAACAAAAATATCTAGATATCTTCATAGACAGAGGAATGCAAACTAGCATAGAACAGAATAGAATAGAACAGAACAGAACAGAACAGTTCAGTTGGAAGAGACCTGCAACAATCATCTAGTCCAACTGCCTGACTACTTCAGGGCTGACCAAAAGTTAAGGCATGTTATTAAGGGCATTGTCCAAATGCCTCTTAAACACTGACAGGTTTGGGGCATCGACCACCTCTCTAAGAAGCCTGTTCCAGTGTTTGACCACCCTCTCAGTAAAGAAATGCTTCCTAATATCAAGTCTGAACCTCCCCTGTCGCAGCTTTGAACCATTCCATGTCACTGGATACCAGGGAGAAGAGATCGGCAACTACTCCAGTAACTTTGTTAAAAACCTTTTGAAACTTCCCGAATAGTTCCCTGAAGCAACTCTGCAACATGCAAAAGAAAAGGATAAAACTTTGGGATAACAAAAAAGCTTCCGTATGACTTTGGCATTTGTTAAAAATGTAATTAACAAAAAACCACGTCAAAAAAACCTTTCCTTCTATACCACATAATCATTCTTTCCTCATTGATAAGAGCATATATTATAAGTTTATTCTAAGCATACATGTGTCTGCTTGTATGGAAAACACCGTTACTTTATGGGTTAAAAGTATAGTATAAAGACAGCTTTCTGATCTGAGATTTCACACATCTTTCTCTTAATTAAATTGAAAATTCCCTCAGTTCCATAAGACATTAATTTATTCTAATGAATTAGTATTCAAATAATTTAGTTCCTATTCCTGGAAAATTCTGAATAATGTAACAACAAATGTTATGGTTTTCTGAAGCTTTTTTGCTTCAGAAAATAAGAAATGAGGAATTGACTTCATCCTGTAGAATTCCCAGAAAGGCATGGGGCTAAATTCTTTGCCTGTTGGCTTCACCAGACTTAAACCAGCTAGATCTGGCTCACCAAATGAAAAAAAAAAGATTGTTATTGAATTAAAGCATAGTTTAGATTTATTTATAAAGGGCATCAGTAATATTATCCCTGTTAAATTATTTTTCTTTTTCTGTAAAGAAACATTTAACAACTTATAACTGACATTGCCCTGGATTTCATAATATTCTTCCAGTCAATGTACCTTACGCTCTTTGTCCTCAAGTCTGTGTTGTTTTGATTGCATGCTATATATATTGCTCACTATGACACTTCCTTTGAAGGTCGGTCAGTGCTGTAGAAGAAATCCCTGGTGGAACTCAGAAGAACAGCAGACAGAACCTGCTAAGTTTAGGTTCCACCTTCTCCGTGTCTACAAAGGACTACACAGCAGCTGCTGCGTCACAGAAATGTTTGTTCCACAGGAAGGAAAAGGTGACTAATGAAAAACGTATAAGCTGATTTCAAAATCTAAATATCACTAAAGAGAAACCTCTCATCCAGTTGTCATTCACCAGTGACATGCATATTAGCTACTGAGTCATCTCATTAGATGAGTATTCTAAACTGACAGACTCCAAATTAGGCATGATCCAGTTGTGACAACTCAGAACTGAAGGCAGTGAAAGCTCTTGTTCATAAAGACTAAGCAAAAGCTTATAATCAAACCCTCTCTGACCAACTTGTGTGATTTCTGCAAGCATCAAACGCCATACGGACTGTTTTCATCAACCACTTTGACAGGAGCTTCAGAACAGCAAAAACATTTAGAGACACTGAACCTAAACCCTTGCTGGTCAATGGTGCTCAAAGGACTTAAATTTTTTTTACAGTGTATGCCTGGACAGAAAGCATAGGCTAGCAGTGAGTGTGCCAAACCAATAGTTCACCTAAGGGTCTATTTCCAGTGGCTGATTTTGTTGTGGGACTCTGTTAAATGGGAAGGATAATGTTCCTTTGGCAGTTGGATCACAAAAATCCAGAAATAACTGAATCACGGAAAACTTCACGATGGTGCTGCCCATGGAGTTTTCTGTTGTGGAAGTAGAAGGGACAGGTTTCAGGTTGGTGAGTCCTTTCACCTGTGCCCAGTTGACAAGCTCAAGACTGACCAGTGGCAGAACTTTGATCAAGAGTTTCAGTTAGATACTTTGGGAAATTATCTTTTTATATATAAATTTAGTTTTAAATTTTGTTAACATGATTTTTGCTGGGATAATAATTGAGTTCCTCAGAAGGAGTCTAGCAACTGTTACAACAAAGTGCTAGTCCCTCTTTATACGTGATACAAAACTGCATTGTCTGTTGGCAGGACAATACTAGTATTATGAAACAAACCATAAATTTTCTCAAAAAAAGATCTAAATGGGTCAAGGTACTAAGTCACGGAGAATGGTTGGAAGGATCCACATCTTACCACTTGCAGACATTTAGTTATTTCTGTCTGCTTCAAGGATCTAAAAGCATAGATGAACCTGAAAAAAATGCAATATGCAAAATTCCTTGAGGTGGATGCTCAGCAAGAAAAAAAGCATCTTGTGCTGTTAAAATTTGTTGAAGTTAAAGCAAAAGAATATAATGTCTGCTAATAAGAAATACCAGCCAACCTTCATTACAGTGAAGAAAGCAGCTCTGCATTTTAGTCTGGTTCCCCATGGAAGCTAGGCTTATGAAATCACAGCAGTGTGTATGTATGTGTGTACATGCCTGTGACTGTCCTCATAGTAACTTGGGAATCAAATGGGAAAAGGTCTCAGAAGAAATTAAGTTTCTTTAAGTGTCATGAAAATAGGTGCCTTGCAAAGGAAATGGATCTTGGTTAAGTGTCTTTACAGAAGAAAAGGCTTCAGCATGAGCTTACCCCTAATTAGACCCCAGAGAGTTCACACAGGAGAGACCCCAATCAGAGAGAAGACTTCAATCAGCATTTGCACCTTATTAGACACTGAAGTCAATTAGCTACAGCATACAGATCAACAGAAATGGGTTTCATTGGTAGTGGTGTTTGGGATCTTCATTATATTAAGGAGAAATTTATTAAATTTCTAAATTGCCTCCTTACAGTTTTCAGGTCCAGAATTCATTATTTTGTCTAGTGAACCACCAGTGACCTTACAGCTGCCTGGATCAATTGTGGTAAGTATGAACATTAAGAATTTAGAACTAATCTAGTGACCTTTTAGTTGGGGCTCTTTGTAAGTTGCATCTGAGTCCCAACCCAGTATTCTTGCCATGTCCTCCTCCCAAACCAAGTTAGGGTTCCTGCAGAGGTATGGAGACTTGAAAGGTCATTTAATTCTCAGTGCTACATAGTTATTTCTGTTGGTGTGAAAATAGCTTAATTTCTCCTTCTCAGCTAAGAATGCTCACTTTAGCACAAGACTTTTGAGACGAAGATTATACAGCAAATATGCAATGTGACATCTAGTGCCAATGTATTGGACTCCAGTTTGCAGGCACATCCTCTACCTTTCATTAAGATAAGGTAAAAAGCTGACAGCATACAGCAGTAAAAATGAGGGCAAAGAAAATTTGGAATTACCTTCAAATCTAGAATAACCCTGGTGATTGTAGAGTCTGAGTATGCTCAGCTGTTTCGCTGGGATTCCCTGGGTTTTTTTAAAAATTAGAAAAGTTTGGGATATTAATTTATGAGAAGGGAGGCAGGGAATAGCATAATGTTGTGACTAATTCCATCAGGTTATGTAGAGACAGGAGACTAGGGGGCCTCAGTAATAAAATGCTGTGGAACTTGCATTGCTTGTACTTGGCACTCATTCTTCACTCTTTGTTATATGTTCTTAGACTAAAAAAGGGAAATCCTATTTGTCCCAAAGGGATCTCAATGTGATTCTACTCAACGGGCAGTGCCTTGAGGTGCAATGTGACATCAAGTCCAAGGCAAGAGATGTTTTCAACACTGTGGTGGCGTATGCAAACTTGGTGGAACATTTCTACTTTGGCTTGGCTTACCTGAAAGGTAATGAGACACAGCTAACTACAGAAACAGTTCTCTCCCTGAGTGCCTCTGTAGTCACTTTATTAATGAATTACAGTAAGATCCTTTAAGATCCTCAGATGAAAGCAGGTCCAAAGCTTAAGCAAAAGTAAGGTACGTTGGTTTAAACTGTACTGCACTGATGTAAAGCATGTCTACCCTAGGACTGTGCATCAGCACAACCATACTGTTACTAGCTGATACTCCCATGCAGAAAAGGCTGTGTCCCAGCCTTGCACTGGAATAATACTGAGCCATGTAGCTCCAGCAGAAATTCCAGGAAGCACTGTACTGAGGAAGGCTGACTGTCTTTTTTCCTAGATATAAATGGGAGTACAGGCTCAGCTATTTCATATACAAGACCCACATGTCCCTAGACCATTTCTGATGGCAAGCACAGCTGAGGCACTAGGAAGAAGCATACCTTGTGTGTAGGGCATGAGGACTACAATGGGGTGCAGAACCTGAATGGTGAGCAGAATGCAAGCCCCATCAATTCTTGAGTGATTCCATAGATACCACACCAATCCAGCATCTAACGATTGTAATCCTAAATTCTCCATCAAAGAAGCAATAAGTTAAGCCATGACACAGAGAAGTAAATCTCAACTGACATCCACAATCCATTTTATTTTTTATTGCTAGTGATGCACTGAATGAAGACAGCAGAACTTTGAGCTACTGAAGTATCTCCAGACTTACCACAGAACCCAAAATTCTCATTTCAGGTAAAGAATTCTTCTTTTTGGATGAGGAGACCAAACTCTACAAAGTGGCCCCAGATGGCTGGAATGATCAACCCAAGAAGAAAACCTCCATCATTAATTTCACACTCTTTCTAAGGATAAAATTCTTTGTCAATCACTTTAATGCTATCCAGTAAGTGCACGGTTCTGCTGACTGCAGGAAAACCAGTAGAATTTAGGGTGACTGTTCAAGGCTCCTCCTGTGTTCCTAAACCCTTTTGTGTTCCAGGCACAGCTTGACAAGGCATCAGTTTTACCTGCAGCTTCGTAAAGATATTTTGGAGGAGAGATTATATTGCAATGATGAGACTGCCCTGAAACTCGGCGCTTTGGCTTTACAGGCAGAGCTTGGAAATTATGCTTCTGAGGTGTGGATAAATAATACAGTATTTCTCAGAGGTCTCTCTCAACAGCTTTTGCAGTTTTTGTTTGTCACATAGAGTTTAAAGAAGAAATGTGAATAGCACATAATTTCAGCTAAGTCCTTCAGTAATCACATTTCAGATTTAATTTTAAAAAATGACAAAATTTGCCTGATTAAGGATCAGTAATGAGCCAGACAAATTTGGCAGGAAATACGGCAGAGTGATGAAAGACTCTTGGTCCTTCATAATTGATAACATAGCCAAGAAACTCCAGAAAAACTGTAGAAAGTTTCCAAAATAGGCACAGCTTGGATGTGCAGAGGGGCTTAAAGAGATTAGAAAACATGGAAGAGAAAAATAAATAAACACTCCAGAATTCACAGCTATTTTGTGTATAGGCTCAGATCCACAAGCTGCAAAGACAGGAAGGTTGCTGATGATATATCTGAACTATTCATCCTAGTTTTGAAGTGTACAGAAAATACCCATTTATGTTCTCTGCCATATCCTCAGTTATATAAATCAGTGCAGCTCTATTAATTGAACTCTGAGTGGTCTGATCCATCTGGTTGGATCCATCCCAGCATTGGGTCCCCCACTGTAGGTTGTACTGATTCAGCTGTAGCTGTCAGCTCTAAGTGCAAGACTGCAGGCATACCTGTATGCTCAGCTCTTTTCTGCCCTCTGCACAGAGAAGTAGTGTGTGCTTTGAGCACCTGGCTGAGCACAGGTGCAAGAGGCACATTTGGCTGTCAGGACAGTACCTGCTGTTCCCCATCTTCTTTTAGGAAATGGCAACAGGGTGACTTCAGCATATGGGTCACCCTGAAAATGGAAATGCATCAAATAAGAAAAGTCAAGAAAGAACAAAAGGCTCCCCCTCTCTTGTTTTTTCATTTTTTTCTCCCAAAGATGCATGGAAAGAGCTATTTTCGTGTTGAAGACTACATTCCAGCAAGCCGAATAGAGAAAATGACCCTGGCGTATGTACAGCGAGAGCTTGCTAAATTACATTGTATGAATCGTTCCCTATTTGAGGATGAAGCTGAACTAGAATTTTTAAAGGTAACTTGCCGTACCCCAGACATTATTTATTTATTTTGAGATAGAAAGCCCCTCTCTATTTACTGTTGCCTATTATTTCCTTCTTGCCTGATACAGTGGATTTTAGATAAGGTGAACAAATTTGAATAGTCCACAAAACCCTCACAATTTCATTCTGCTGTAGATACTGTCACTCTAAGTAACTTACATCACATTTACATGGTAGGTTTCCTTTCACTGATAGCTTATAAAGGGTTAATGCACATTTCAGGGTATTTTCAACATCCTAAGGGTTGACGCAAATTTTCAGCATGTTACCGACATGTCTGGGTTCCAGATGATTCTAAATACACCTACTGAATGTATTAGAGATGATTATAGAATGTGGGAATAAGCACTTTCTTGACTTCTGAAACTATAGCAGCTGTTCAGCCACTTTCTAAACATGTAGTGATTATTTGTTTAAAAATACCTGTGAACCCTGAAGTGAGGAAGGAGTTATCTGAAGTATTTTCTCTCATGACTATTTCTCTAGGGCTCTAGGGTGTCACGATGATGTGGGATTTAATTTTCTTCCCCCTAATTTCTCCTTCTCCCCCAAACCTCTCTGCTTTCCATCAAATGAAAAATATCAGGCATTAGATAATGGATAAATATCAGTAGCCATTTTGCTGCAGTGCCACATGCTTTTATCTATAGCATCATTTTAGTTCAGTTGCTGTTTAGTTATGTTAGTTCCTCATCTAACACTGTCAGTGGAATTGAAGAAATAGATTGAAGCTTAGCCTTAATGACAGTCCCATCATGTGTGGCAAATCCAATGAATAAAAGCAGCTTTGTTAGTATCTGTTTCAATGAATAAGTCTGTAGAAGGAGTCAACACATCATACAAAGTGAGAAAGATAGCCCCCATGGCAAGAACATGCAAATTCCAAATATGAAAGGGATTAAAAATTAAAACCCAGATTCAGCTAGTGATTATAGATGCCCCAGTTTTCAGGACCTGAACATTTATGCTCTGGATGCTTTCTGAAAAACAGATCTTAAAGTGTTTTATTTTTGTCACTGAAAATCTCTATTCATGGCTGAAAAGTCATTTGGGGATTCTACATTAGCTTCCCAGAAAAAAAAAGTTTTAGAATAAACTCATACTGATCTGCAGAAAACAAAAGAGGATGGAAAACCCTCCTCATATTCCATAGTTCTGTAAAGGGTCTGAGTCACATTGTAACATTTTGTGGCCAAGTGCAGGAGGTAGAAAGACAAGCAACAACACCCAGAACCTCTGGGTGAGTTCCTCAGAGTATCCTCTGCACAGTTAGATGGCAGGGGCAGAAGCTGGCTCCTCAGTCCCTTGAAGTATAATCCTACTTAACTTTTCACCCAGCAATGAGCACTGTGCAAGAAAGAAGCGACACTGAAGATCTGTTACTATAAAGGCTGGCACTGAAGGGAATTCTGGGGAAGTGAAATTCCCTCAAAAGTCACCACTATATTTAGGTGAGATACTTTGAGGTACAATTTAGCAAACCCTATAACTTAAGGTTCTTGGCAATGGAAATTTATAATGTCTGATTTTAAAAGATGATGGCCATGAAGGAATGGGCATATGTACCTGAGTGAGTTTGTTGCAGGCTGGGAGCTGCGGTGTCGCTGCAGTTAAGATTTCCGGTTGGTCATCACTGTTGTAGAAAGGAAACCACAAAAGCCCATAACAATGTCAGAGTAGCCCTGGCACCAAAGTATTAGCAGTTTTACTAAGATAATCATATTTGCTGTACCTCATGGTTTCTGGGTTTGCTCAGGGAAACAAAGACACAGAAAAGAAAATGGAAAGAAACAAGGTTTAGCAGTAGTCAAGCACCATTAATCCTGCATGGATTTCTATTCAGAAATGCACACAAGTGCCAAGTAGCAGTAATGCTGAGTACCTCAGTGCCACTGTAATGTTTAGATTATTGTGCAGGAAGCTACATAATCCTCCTACCTCTTCAAATGAGGTGTGTGGGAAAGTGTTATTTGAATTTTACACATGGAAAATGAACGCATGAACGGCTCTATGACATACCAAAGTAAGGTGATGATTCCGTGAGGCAGTAGGTATGAAAATTTGGTAAGGGCTTCCAAACATTTCTTGACAGAATGAAAGAATATTGAGTAAAGGCACTCAAAACCATTTCCCCTCCCATCTGCCTACCTTTTCTCCCCATGCCTCTTTTTGAATAATGCATGGTAAATGCACTTTTTCTCTACAAGGTGACTCAGCAACTTCCTGAATATGGAGTGTTATTCTATCATGTGTCCCAAGAGAAGAAAGGAGCAGGAGGGGACATCATCCTGGGAATCTGTGCCAAAGGCATCATTGTGTATGAGGTCAAAAATCACACAAGAATTGCCAGTTTAAGATTCCAGTGGCGTGAAACAGAGAGAATTTCAGCTCATGTGAGTTGGAACCAAGTGAATCTCTTCTCCACTCTACTACTTTACTCCCCTTCTGCCTGTCACTTTGATAAATTTATTGCATTCAGAGCCAGGATTAGACTCATTCTGTACAGGCAAGTCCTTTTTGAAAACAGTCTGATTTTTGAAAATCAAGGCTGGATGTGGATGTGGATCCCAAGATATCCAGTTCTCAGTGAGGTTTAGTTCTGGAGTTTTTTGCCAAGGCTGGAGTCAAATTACTATAAAACTGAATAACCTGGTGTTGACTATTACAGAGACTATGTCAAACCTCTTTATGGCATATTCCATATTAATTTCTCTCTCATCTTTACTTCTCTCTCCCTTTTCTTTTGTTTTCCTTCCTACATCAGGTTATGGGATCATGTCTCCCTCTTTGCACATCTTATTATTCCTGTCCTCATCTCTTAATATATTGACATCTGTTAACAAACCAGTATTGGTGACAAGATTTTGACCCCTTCTAAATGGTATTCTGCCATCAGAGGCGTATCAACCTACCATCATACAGTGTAGGTGTCAACCTGCATCACATATTTCCCAGCCTGTTTGCTCTCCCAAAATGGCCCTTCTGCCCCTTGAAGATATTTTCATTTTCACATTAAATTAGTTTAATCATTTTAAGATCTGTAGGGCCAAATTTTGCCAGTTCTATCAATCTGCTCCCAATGCAGTCTATGTCCAAAGGCTCATGACTTTTGACGTAGGGCAGTTATGATCCCAATGACAGACACCTCACTAACAACTGTTGAATTTATGATAGGCGTTTACTGCACCCAAAAGGCATGCAGCTGGGCATAAATACAACTGGACAAACAAACAAGATTAGACAAATGAACTTTCAGTGCCTCAGTGTAATGACTGATATATGAAGCAAGCTGTGCTTTATTTTCCCTTCAGAGGAAAAAATTCATGATTGAAAGCAGCTTCAGTGGCAAGAAACACACCTTCATTACCGATACAGCAAAGACATGTAAATATCTACTGGACCTCTGCTCTGCCCAGCACAAATTCAATGCACAGATGAATTCTAGGCAACTTCGGCAAACTTCATCAGGTGAGGTATAAATGCACTTTTGTTATTCAGGCCATAGGACAAGGTTAGGTTTTAGGAAAGGTGCATTCAGTGAAGCTGAGAATCAGAATCTGCCACATCAGTTTCACTGTGCTGTAGTTTCTCATTTGCAGAACAGAAAATAATGTGTCCTACTTCACTGGAAGTTAGAGGTGTGTAAGTCTAATTTAGCGTGTGCATGTGAGTGTGTGCATGCAGGGCGTGGAGAGTGGTTCTCTGATGATAATAACTATATAGCTAAACTCAGATTTGAAAAAAAGCATGATTACACTTCCCTTCAGGAAACCTGCTGAGAATTCTGAAGAAACGTATCAGACTTACCCCAAATGCAGCCTGATAAATGTTCACACAAAGAATAACTATAATAGTGCCCAGATATGCTGGAGCTGAATTTAGTTAACTGGTTATCTTTGACAGGGGTTCAACCCTATGGTTCAGTCCCAGGACAAAACCACCAAACCAAAAGCACATCAGTTACACCCACTCAACTATGTAGCTGCTAGCTGCTCTTATCTTAGGTTTTGCCATGTCTGTAGAAGATATGACTATTACCTCCTTAAACTTCAGATTCTCCATAGTTTCTAAGACAAGGTTCTGCTCAACCCAAGGCAGTTACATAGCACTTCTCACTCACAGTTCTCAGCATTCTCTGTAAAGAGAGCTGTAAAGAGAGGATCATTATGGGGAAACTGAGGCACATAAGAAATAACAGCCTAAGCTGACAACTGTCATCACTCTTGAATTCAGTGGAGCAACATGGATTTTCACTAGCTGAGGACTTGTCCTTTGCCTTGAACAGAATCATCATCATTTACAACTACTGAATATTTGACCCAGTGAGTCACAGCAGGAGAATCAAGTATCATGCCTTATCTGCTGGGATACTCCTTCCTCTAGTAAAACTGTGAAAGTGTTGGCAATGAAATTATATCATGGGATATAACAGGATGATTGATATATTGCTTCTTTCCCACTAAAATTATTTTATGAAAAGTGAAATTCCACCTGCACAAATTTGTTACTATAGAAAAAGGCGCTAGGATGACATTTAGGTTCAAGGCATCTTTTGTTGCTTGGGCTCCTGTAGCTTCAAACATAACTTAGTGGGACTGTGATTTGTAGCATAAAAACGAGTCCTAATAGTGAATCTTAAAGTTTCCTGTGTCACATTTGCTTGTGGTAATATTTCTTAATAAAAATTACTACATTCCATGTATAAGAGAACAAAAAGATTGAGAGCTAAGAAAATTATAACCCAGGTCCTGATTACAAGCACCTCAAATCACAGAAACCAGCCAGACTTACACAAGCCGTGTGACTGCAGTTTCTGAGGTTTGGGGTGTGCTTGCTGTCCCAGAAAAAAAGGCTTTGTGAAGGCAATGATAGACAGTAGTTCAAAATGCTGCCTTTGCCACCACAGTGAGATGTAAGAAATTATAAGGCTCTTTCTGCATGAGGGAAACTCTTCCTTCTGCTGCACTGTTCAGATGTATAAGTCACCATCTCTTCAAAAGTTGCTAGCAACCCCCTACTTTGAAATCACCATGGCAACTCTCAGACTGCGCTAATGCTGTGGACAGTTAAGCCTTCTGATGCCTTAACAAATGCCCCTCATCAAAGTCACTGAGGAAAGAGGGAGCCTAGGTTTAATGCTGCAGAGTAGTGTTCTAGAAAGTTGCATTCAGGCCAATATTTGTTAGGAAAACTCATGGGAGGTCAGATGCCACGTACAAGCAGAATTAAAGGCCATATTTGTGCTAGCCTGTACCAAGCTGGGTTCTTATTTTACTTTCTGACATGTCTCCAATTGCTGTCCCTCTCTCCTTCAAATCCCCTCTCCAGCCCACCAGTTGAGAACCTAAATAAATTATCAATGCCTCCTCCAGCACTACCTTGTTTCAGGGAAATAAAATCTTTTGAGAGGATAGATTCGTATATAGCAGAGCCGAGATGTCATTAAGCAAGTAGTAGATTTCACACAGAGGTGGAAAATGGGATAGCAAGCATTGCCACCAAGATGGTCCCCTACTCAACTTTACTCGTGCAAATCACTCAGAGCAAACAGCCAGGTCCTTGGCCCCCCTCTGAACTTAAGAGAGCATGTGTTAGTAGAGCTCCTGGCTTCTCAGATATACGTATATTGGAGTGGTGGGCCTGTCAAGGATGGGAAACTACCAATCTGGCTGTTTCAGTCTCTGACAGACAGATATTTCTCATACACCGAACTTTACAAAATATACTTTACAGAGATATTCAGGTTTAAATTATACTGGGTTGTACATTTCATCTGTCTTTGTGGAAAGTGAATTTGCAGTATAATTCGTAGAAATGAAATCTAAATACAGCATATACTTTCTATGAAAGAAATGGATTGGAAACCCTTTCCACTCACTCTAAGGCTTAGATATCCTCAAGGATACCAAAACAAATATATCTGTGATGTCAATCTTCTTTGCTGGCATGTTCAAAAGGTTACACAGAAAGCAGCTTTGAGCTTAAAAAGATGGGATAATATCAGTGGATTTATCTTTCCTTCCTCCTCCCCTCTCCCTTCTTATTCAGAGGAAAGTAAATATATGGAAATAGACAAATCAAATTCTGCATATGCAGCTCAGCGTGAACACCTTGCCCTGATTCAGAGACTGTCTCGTTCAGAGAATGTGCTCTACGGAGCAAATCTGGAAAACATTTCTGCTGGGATGATGAGCAAATCTTGTGATAACCTCAGTGTGGAAACCAACAACAGGACTAGAGACAAAAGCAATCTTGGCAGGTAGGTTTGCTTTTTCCTCTAAACGTGTGTAAGAATACTCAGTTATGGACTATATCATTGCAAACCACTATGGTAAACTGTGAGGCAGACTTTTTTTTTTGCAGTCTTTATTGTGGTCACACCAAAAGGCCCTGTCAGGCCTGGGGCTCCATGGTGCCAGCAGTAGTGCACACACAGGCAGGAAGCTAACAGTCTGACAGATAAGAACTTGAAAAAGAGTGACATTTAAATGTGTACCAGACTCAGGAATGAACTTATTGGGTTACAGAGAAGGATAAAAATAAGGGAGAATAAAAGTAAAATCTTTAATGTCTGTGTATCTTCTCTGGAAATGGCAGTATGTGAACTGAATGCACGGTGGAAGCCATTTTTGAGCAGGGCTTACTTAATTGATTTCTCCATGTCTAAAGGTGCAAATCATAGAGAACAGTGTAAGACCTGCCTTTCCATTTGCATTGGTACAATCACCAGTGCATACGGTTACTATAGCTGCACACAGTCTCAAGGCCTTTGATGAATTCTAGTGCCTTTTAGAATACTAAGAGTCAAGACTAGAGCCAAGAAGAAGATAAACTACCAGGAAAACTTTCAGACATGGTTTTGTCCAAATGGACAGCAGGGCTGAATGAATCATGCTGAGGCTATGCTGTGCCTTCCTGATGCCTGCACTCAGCTCAGAGAAAAACACGGGGGGAAATCAGTTGTGATGTGAGTGGTCTAATGGCAGCTGTTATTTGGAAGCAAATGCTGGCAAGGATAAACTACCTCTCCCCTACAATGAAATGTGGCCCAGAAATCAGAATACTCGTTGAAAGGCTATAAACATGTGCATTCCCAATTTGGCTCTGACAGACTAATGACAATGAAGAGTGCTAAACACCATTGCTGATTTGCTATTGTAACGCAGTCTTAATTTCCTGCTGTGCAGATCCACATCAGGGCTATCCCAGTCAGAAATGCACATCAATTTGAATGGAAAGCAAAGGAGTTATGACTACCTCTCTATCCACTCAACTCAGAACACAATCAGTGGTGAGTACAATAATCATAAAGAGAGACAGTACCCTTCCATATTTATTGTTTCAATATCAGGAGACCAAAATATATTCTACTTACAGATTAAAGAATATCCTTTTGCACTTCTAGTCCTGGGAATTAACCCAGAGTTTAGCAAGACAAGCTGTTTTCTTCCCTTTCACTACTGCTTTCCATCAGGATCAGTGGTAAGGGACTTCATGATAAAATTATTCTGTCAGTGGTGCCTAATGCTCTTCAGAGACGTAGTTCAGTACACCCAGGACTCTCACATGGGGCAATATCCCTATGCTCAGAGGTCATTATTTGGTTTGCAATTGAGATCTACAACTCAATAAATAACGCATGAGACAACATAGGCTCCAGGCCCTTCCTCTGTTCTTGCATTTGCATGACATTAACTGGAATAAGAAGAACTGGACACCTAATTTTCTAACAGAAGCCATATTGCATGCATACAGTGAGCTGATCTGTGGAATACAAAGCTATAATTATTTAGTTAGTCCATTTTAAAATTAGAACTGTACTTTAAACACACTGTGGCAATTGCACAATGTTAAGTAGTGTTAACACTACAAAAGTCACCATCACAATCAGTGCAGATTGGTACAGTACAGAGCCAAAGGGGCCCACAGGGCCAAAGGCTAGAGTTTCCAAAGGAACCCATAGGAGATTTTGTGTCCAAATCACTCTTGTGTTCAATGGGCACTACATGCCTGACTCTTTAGATATCCTAATCTTAATAAAAACATTGCAGATAAATGTGTACTCTCCCAGAAACAAACATTATAGGAAGAGCTTACATAGCTACGGTACATATACTTTTCTAAAGAATGCAAATTTCCAAACACTTGTTTGAGCTTCCTTCCTGCATTATACTGATTCAGAAGTAATGGTAATGTTGAAAACAAGGACAAAATATATTTTTAATTTTTGAAGCCCCAGTTTTGCATACTATATGAATCTACTGTCTCCCTCCATTAATCTGCATTTATTCTAGCTGTTTTGTTTCTGCAGCACCTGGATCACCAGCCATCCAAAAGGAAGTTTTGCTAAGTGGTCTAGAAAGAGAAATCATTTGTGTCAGCCTAAAACGTGACCCTAAGAATGGATTTGGTAAGTAAGGAACATGAATGTTATGTTTGTTACTGGGACTGTCAGATCCTGGTGCTAACACTGATACTTGCCTACTCAAGCTGAGCAAGATTGTAACCTTCGTCACCTCATTTATTCTTCTTATGAAATCAAACTACCAATCTTTGTGAAGGACTTACAGTTTCCGAGACTGAAAAGGACTAAGCGCATAAATGAAGACCACAATTTTTTCAGAGGATTAACTAAGGCCATAGAGGTCAAGGGGACCAAGTGCTAAGAGTAGAATGAAAGGAACAAGGGTCTAGTTTTGTATCATCTGAAATACATCCACAGTGATTTTATTTATCTTAGACCTTACACAGGGGGAGATGATGTTGATGCAAACCTTTCAGGTATTGCCTGTGGGGGTGCAAAATGTGTACACAAGCTTAACATGAATGTTTCCTGACTTTTGGATTCTTATTTGGATAACATTTTTGTTAAATAATACTCTATTGCACTGTAGCCTGTTATTGTGGATGAGTTCAGAAGACCATCAGGTTTCACAGCTGACCATTAATACAATTAAACATCAAATTCCTAAACGGTGCAGGTCTGTGTGGAATATCCTGATCCCAAACCTAACTATTCTACCAGTGAGAAGAATATATTCTGCAATAGGCAGAATATTCTGAGCTAGGACAGTGAAATTGAACTACTTGACAATAGATTTAATTTTCTTAGATATCTCTTACATATCCATTAGAAGTTTACATGGCCCACCTCAGGGGCCCTAGACTACGTGATGTAGAACAACATTCAAATTTATCTAATGAGCTTTTAAACCGTTTTCCTCCTGCAGGTGTTAAATACTAAGGTCCACATAGTTTATGACTCTTGTAAGAAAGCAGTTGGAACCTTTAAAAATCCCAAGCCAGGAAAGTATTCTTATTGAGAAACTATACTTAAATAGCCACTGAATTCAACAGCACACTTTAATTATAATGTAAGTTTAAAGCTCTCCCAAATCAAGACCTTGATGCCATGTAAATCAGAGCTCCCCATTCTCCATACCATGTATAAACTTCACGCCATTGGAGTAAGAGCTTTTGTGCTCCTAAGGTTCATCTTTTCTAATACTGCCAGTGTCTCTGCATTCTCATGCTATCTCATTTTTGCAGGTTTTGTAATTATTGGAGGAGAAAATGTAGGAAAATTAGACCTCGGTATCTTTATCGCTTCAGTTATCCCTGGGGGACCTGCAGACAGAGCTGGAAATATCAAACCAGGTCATTGTCCTTAGTTTTTAATTAGAATTAAAATACTTCCATGGTTTAAAGTTAGCTACTCTGGATTTATTTCCTTATTTAGATGTGCTTTGTCTTGTTTTTATCCCTTTTCTTTTTTTTAAGGAGGACGACTCATCTCTGTGAATAATATTAGTCTCGAGGGCGTTTCATTTAATACTGCAGTTAAAATCATACAGAATTCTCCCGATGAAGTGGAGCTCATCATCTCTCAACCCAAAGGTATAAAGGCAAATGCCTTTGCTGGCTATGGAATGCTAATAGTTAACTCAGGAACTGGTATTTATTAGGCACTGGGATATAGTAGTACTTTCTTGCTACTCAGTGCCAGTTATAATAAACATAGACTAGCAGTGAAAATAGTCAACTTCTAGTAGGTATCATGTGATCTCTGTTCGACAGTCAGTGTGAAAAAAATCTGTTATGGGCTGCACTTCTGAATACCAAGGGAATTTTGGCATTTCTTTCTCTGATAGAGTCATAGTCCTTTGCAATGATGAAGCAAATACATTTCTCCACACTTATAATAGCAGCGCTCCATTTTAGAATGACTGACTCATTTTATAGATCTGGTTTCACAACCAGTTGATGTAGGAAGTTACTTTGTCCTCCTGTGCTGAGGTATAATAATATTTGCCTTCAAGTTTACTTACTGTTTGCATTCAGCAATGTTTTATTTTGGTACGGCTTTACAGACATATATGAAGAAGGATTAAATGAAGAAAAGAATCTATCAAGAGGAAACAGCACTAGTGGATCTGAGATCTCTTGTGTAGACAGTGGGAGAAAAAAGATTCAGGATTGTCATACAGCTCTCCCCGAAGAACAGGACATAAATATAAATGAACTTGAGAAGGCTCTTTCCTGGAGCTTAGCACCAAAATTGGGCCCTAGGATTCCAGTTCCTTCAAATGATAGCCTGGATGTGGAGGTAACTGAGATTTTGATGCTATTCAGTGATATTATGCCCAGCATGTGTCTTAACAACATGCCAGCTATATTAAGAATGGAAAGTAACCGAGAAATTAAAAAAATGAGGAAAGCGGAAAGAAAACCTTGGAAGATGTTGCTTGTTAAATTACATTGGAAATGTCAAAATGATAGACATGTCTCGAATATGTAAAAAAAAGGGGAAACTGTTCCACAAAATGTTATTAAAAACTCTCCTGCCTTTTCCAGTGGAGGTACCAAATTTTGATTATTTTCTTGCAATATCTTAAGTTTTCAACTAGACACAGAACAGCAACATTTTGTGTCTAATTTCCTACTATTAGACAGCCTCCCTATCTATACTCAGCTTATGCACATTTAGATAGATTATATTTTGAGTAAGATTAGTGTAAGCTTGAAATAATGTCAGGGATATAAACGGTACCACTCCAGGCTTACAGTGACAGTAGGATCAAACCCTTTATATCTTCTGGAAACTCTCTCTTCTTTTGTTTCTTCCTCTCCCCCCCTTTTTTATTGAGATGCTGTAGTCTCATTAGTGTTTATATTTTTGAGACAGGAAGCTGATTCTTTGCACTTACCATCTCCATCTGAAACCAACTCAAAGGAAATCTATACTGTGGAGCTTGTTAAAGAAGACGGGACTTTTGGAATCAGTGTGACTGCAAGTGTTACTGTTAATCTTTCAGTGTCTGTCAAACTGTTACATGTCCAAGAAACAGGGAAGTGTATTTATGTGGAACAAAGATAGAAAATAGGTTGATAACAAAAACTGTTAGCATGGCACGTTTCAAACATAAGTGTCCATTTGATTGACAGAGAAAGCATAAAGTACTAGCTCTGCTCATTCCCCAGTTCTTGCCCGCAGAATCTGTGAAAGAAGTGTGCTGGCATAAAGCACGTGGCAGTACAAGCCCTTTTCATCCTTACTGAAGTTGAGAACAAGACCTACAACTGAAAGTGGAGTTTGGTCAGGGAGGGATATAGCCAGAACCTCTAGAAAATGCAGCGATGCAAAGAATTCCCCAAGTCATGACTGGTTTTGCTGCTCCCCTGGAGCTCCTGGAACTCAAAGGCTATGTCTATACAAGCAGATTACACAGGACCATGGCATGGGCTCAAGCAGTGGCCCACAGGCACTGTTTAATTGTTGACAGCCCCAAATACGGCTTTGACCTGTGCCTCAACAAGCAGTATAACAGAAGCCATCCCATGCTGGGGGGCTGAATGTTTAGCTGTATGGACTCAAGATAAGCCATGCTTCTTACTCTGAAGGCCAGAGAAAGGGCCCTAGCCAATTTTATTTCCTAATATAAGGAAATACAGTTCTCCATATATTTAGAGGACCAGAGAAGGCAGCAGTGAAAACTCTCTGCCACATTTGAATAATAATTCCTTGTCCTGGCTATCAGAGTTGAATTTACCCCTCCAGGCTGAGATGTCTTTACAGCCCTTGCTGAAATGGTGTGGGAAGCAACAGCCATTTCATTGCTTGCAGAAGAAATTGAGGGCTGCTTTTTCATCTGAATTTGGCCAGGGGATGTAGATGGACAGAACATGATTCTTAGGTTAATCTGGAATTCCTCTGAGCTGTAGGCTCTCAAGTGGCTGTACAAGTTCAAGTCCATGCTTTATATATTGTCTGAAAGGTTAATAATTGCTGAATGGATATTGCATAGTTTGGAAGCTGGGCTAGAGACTGACTGAAAGATGCAACCCTATCTTTATGTTAGCATAGGGAAAAATTTATGAACATTTAGTAAATGTTTTTATATAGCCATGTAGAAATGCATTGCATTTTTCTGAGAAAATAAAACAAGATTACTGACTAGGGAATTATATTACAACTAGATGGGACTTTGGAGTAACATCCTCTTTCCTTTTTTTCCCTATTTTTAAAAAAAATTCCTGAAGCAGTTGCTTTGCAATGCATGTGTAAGTTGCTTTGATTTTTATCACAGGAAGAATATGTGAAGACTCCACTCTAATCTGTGGGCATCTGCTTTGCAGGGTGGAATTAACACTAGTGTGCGTCATGGTGGGATATACGTGAAGTCAATTATTCCCAGGGGACCAGCAGATAAGGACGGACAAATAAAGATAGGTAACATGTCTGGCAATAAAACTCTGTGCTGCAGAACTCAATGTTAATGTGGAAGGCTTGCCACAAGGACAATGAAACACATTTGGGATTGGAGGTCATACAACTGTGAAATGTAATATGCAATCCATCATTCCTCAGCCTGTCCCTGTAGTACATGTAGATATCCCACTGAAAAACCAGGAGCCTTAAACCAGCATTGTACAGTTACTCTCTGTAGCTGCACATCAGGCTAGCGACTCTGACATCTACTTTCAGTGTTGCTGTGATAACCAGATACTATCACTTCATTTACTTACAGAATACCCTGGTATGTTTTAAGTGCTAGTTATAGAATGCTGTACAACAAGCAGTATTGCTTTCATACAAAGTAACATAATTTGACATATGTAAGCATGAAGATCTATTGCAACATGGGTAGCCTTAAGGTTTACATCCATTGAACTTGAACATCAAAGCAACTTGACCCTTTGTTTGTTTGTTTGTTTTCTTTTGCATCAGGTGATCGTCTGCTGGAAGTAGATGGCATCAGCCTCTGCGGCATCACCCACAAACAGGCTGTGGAACATCTTAAGAAATCTGGCCAGGTTTGTACAACAGCAGAGCTCAATAAGATACCCAATAGAATAAACTGCACTTAGTATGAAGCACAGAAGCAAAGCTGGGCCAAAAGAAACTTCCCCCCCACCCCATCTAACCCCATTCTCCTAAAAAGAAAAGTAAAAAGACTTAGGGTTCACTGTGTACTGTGTAACTGGAACCTGTTCATCATTGCTTTAGATTGCCAAGCTGGTTCTAGAAAGGGGAAACTACCAATTGGCAGAGCCATGCCTGACTGCTAATGACAGAAAAGAGGACCAATGTGCAGTTGTTTCTGTGGCAACATCCTTCACAGATGGTACCAAGGACTACTGTTTTTTGACAGATGGTGAGCGATAAAAAAAGGAACTCAGGGTGACTTCTTACAATGTGCAAGAAAGGAATGAATGAAAATAATTCTATGAAATTTCTGTGGGTTGGAAGGAAAACTGCATACTGAATAAAAATACAATGTGTAATATTAATGGCATTATCAAAAATCAATTCTGAACAAAATATTTCTGATGTACTTAGAGTTACAGTTGCTAGCTATAGCTGAATTTATCCTAGGCATAAATACTGTATCTCTCAGCCTTCATGAGATGGGGCTGGCAGGGGACATCCCTGTCTGTACTCTATAGCACTCTCAGGCAGGAAGCAGCTGTGTTGATGTTGCCAGTCTGTTACCCAAAGAGAGCACCTCCAGCACAACTGCTGATGCTGTGTCAGTGATGAAGCTAGGGTGAACTGCTGCCCCAGGGCCAGGACTGGAGACTGCCATAACTTCATTTCTGAAAAGCAGAAGATTCAGAGATCACTTTTACTGAATGTAGCCAATAAATAAATGCTGTAACTTTTACTGTAAGGCTGTCTCATAAACACTAAGTCTGAACCATACTTTCCCATGGGGCAGTTACTCCTCTACATTGTCCACAGCAGAATGGGGTTCAGCTGCAAGTATGGTATTTGGGAAAGGGCTGGTCTCTTGTTCTTTTCTGGAAAGAGCAGTAGCTCTGATTCTAGCTTATGCTGGTTACTGCAGGACCCAAACTAACATCAGGCAGCTACAGAATAGTAAGATCTACCCGACATTTACAGAAGAATGTCAGAAAAGGATAGCATTTGAACCTTTTTATGTTGGTACAAAAGGCTTCTTCCTTTATGGGCTTGTACCAGATGGCATAAAGTCTGTGAACACATGATGGAATACAATCCAGTTCTCCCCATTCAGCCTATGCGATTTCAAGGGCTCACATAGGTTAAAGGAACACCAAACCCTTCTTTTGCCATTAGTATCAGTAGACTACCTCTGCAGCACACAGGCAGATCTACACAGGAAAAAGGTCTGCTGAGGGTATAATTTACATCAGCTCCTTAGTGAGTACATATGCCACAGCTCCCACTCTTTTTCCAATCCCTGCTTTGAACAGATAATACATTTGAAGTCAAATTGACAAAGAATTCTGGAGGCCTCGGCTTTAGTGTTCTGCAAATGGAAGGAGATGCTTGCAAACACCTTGGAGTACCTATTGTCAGAATCAAAAGACTGTTTCCAGGGCAGCCAGCTGAAGAGAATGGTGAAATTGAAGTCGGAGACATCATTTTAGCTGTGAATGGGAAACCTATTCAAGGACTCTTGTATCAGGTACCAGGCAGTACTATCACTGGGCCTCCTGATGGGTAACATGTTAATAAAGACAATGAGATGAAACTGCATTTAAACTTAATTATCACCAGAGGGGGTCAGAATTTGCATATAATGAATCTGATTTCTATGTAGGATTCTTCTCTAGAATTCTTATGGAGAATTTCCTTCCTAACAGAATTCTTACAGAGAATTTCTTCCACTATTTAATTTGTAAGTTTCTACTCCTGATGCACAAAGTCTATTGTTAGATGCACACCACTTGTTAATTAGTTGGAATCTTTGTTGCTGTTATGCATAATTGGAATATTTCTTCCCTGTAGTCATTTGTGCTTTGTAATGTCATTCTAAATACCATGCCCCAGATGCAAATCTCTACCAGGTGAGGTAAATCCAATGTAACTTTTTTACCTGGAATGAGAAATTTTATAGTCACATGAAGAAATTAAATGGTAAAAAGGACTACATGTGGATTTATTTTTTTTATCATAATCTTTTCACCTTATGAAAATCCCTGAGTTTTGTATATGAACATGCATTGAATAGATAAGATTGGTAACAAACAGAAATGATGAAATCATGCAATTTTCCCCACTGACAGGTTATTCGTATCATTAAATAGCTAGGGCAGAAGACAAGGTGTTTTAAGTCCTAGACACCTGGGGGGGTGCTGTAATTGTACTCCATTTGTTTTTTTTCTGACCTGGAGTCTGCCTTTTTCCAGCACTGTCTTGCTCTCTGATGTACAGCCTTTTTACTCAGTTTGTGCAGGGTGTTTTGGCCTACAGCATTTATTTTTTTTCCCTCTAGGTTTAGTACTTCAGCTCCCACTATAGCTGAAAGCTGAATGCCACTGAATAGATGTTATGTCAAGGAAGGGCTTTGAGAAAGTCTACCTTTGGTTATGTCAATATGGCAGTCTGTGGAGCTATGCTGATATAACTGACTGAAGATGTGTCCCTGCCACACGCAGTCTGAATGCATTTGTCTGAAAATCCTGTTTTCTTCAAGAAAAGAAAAAGCATTAATTCAAACCTATGTGTCTGTTGGTGGAACAAGAGTTTGTAAACAGAACTGACTTTACTTTAGATACGTATTCACATAAAAACTATGGTCCACTTATATGACAATCAAACAGTAGTGATTTTTGGCCCCCAGACACTGCTGAGAGGCACAAATACTAGGAATTTGGCAATAAAAATTGTCTCCATCCCAGTTGGTAAAATGACATGTACTATAGACTGTGTTCCATAAGAAATCTAATATTCCTTCTTCCTGCTTAGGATGTCCTGCACTTGTTGCGAGGAGCTCCTCCAGAAGTCACGCTACTACTTTGCAGACCACCAAAAGGTGTTCTTCCAGAAATAGAGCAGAGTACTGTGGTAAGGCGAAGCTTCTGTCAGTAAACTTGCTTCTGTAAACCTGGAAAAACGCTACTACATTTTCTATCCAGTCTTGAACAAGGCAACCTTCCCTTTTCTCCAAGGCCCTCTATTCCGTTTCTTTCCCTTCCCGGCTTCAACTCAAGCTCTAGAGTTCAACTGATTCTTCCTTAGCAACCAAAATAATAGAAATCTGACAGATGTGGAACATGTTTATCCCAGTCCAACAACTTTTGAATTGCAGTACTGTCATTGGAGTGAAACAGCATATACCCAAGCAGATCTTCTAGTGATGCTTATAAAAATGCTCTATTAGATCCTCAGCCAGAAACTGCAGATATTCTCAACTGCAGCTATTGTAACTCATGGGCTTGAGGTAGCTATGTTACTCCCAAAAGCGAGAGGAAAATAAAGAACTTTTCCTATCCAGGCTACCTCTTAATAAACTTAAATAAATGAAATAATGGTTTCAACTGGTTATTCAGATTCTTACTGATAGCAGAATCTTCGGGGGTGGGGGGGGGCATGGAATAAAATCTAACAGTAGAGACTGCAGAGACTAAACCAGTGCCATTAGATGTGCTAGCATTATTATTCCTGCTTCTTGAACACAACTTATGGACACATACACAAGTACTCTTATAATGAACATGCATTTGCATTACTCTCACTCCATGCAGAATGGCCCACTCATGGTTCCTGTCCCACCAGGATTTATAAGTGCTGTCCATGGGCAGACAGAAATGACTGTCAGGACCATCTCCAGATAACAAACTGGCTCCTGTTGCTCTCCTGCAATGTGCCCTTGGCTGATTTCTGTGGTCAACTGCACAGGAGTCAAATCTGGAAGCCACTTCTACACAATGAAGAGAATATAGACACAAAGTTGAGGCATGATATGAAAAGAAATAGAAAGGGGCCACCTCTAGCAAAGAATTCATTGGGAAAAGTGAACTTGTGTAGTAGTTCCCTGGCTGGAACTCCTGAAGAATGTGGAAGATGAGCATAAAGACAAAACAGTTATTTAGTGAGAGAGTACCACCTCCTATTTTTTCCCTTCCTTCCAGCTACCATTTGATATTTTCACATTCAGATGCTTATTGATGTTGCCTCTTCAAATTATTTTGTTCTTAAAGGAAAGAAGATGGGAGATAAAAAAAGGAGTTACACTAACCTTTCTGTTATTTTGATAGACTCCAGCACCATCTCCAACTAAGGAGTTTGTGGCAAAAATGCCAGGCAGTACAGAGGTAGGAAATAGTATGGATCAGTCTACCAGTGATGGAGGTAGCACCTCTCCAGATCTCGAAGACTGCCTGGATTCTCCAGTGGCAGCAGATTTCAGTGAGCCTCCTCAAGAGGACAGCTCAACTTATGAAGAGCAGGAAGATGAGTTTCAAGAGAAGCCCGTACAGAAACGTGTGACTCCCAGGGAAAGTTTCCATAAGCATCTTCAGAAGTTTCATCAAGAAGCTGCCAGATCTGAAGTCTTCCACTCCCTAGAGGAAGAAGTGAAGCAGAACTGCTACTCACCATGTGAATTTGGATGGGCCAAAAGGTAAGGAATACTGAAATCTGCTCTGCAGCCTTTCCTTTGGCTCTTATAATTTTGAAAGTTAATTGCTTAGGTTTGAGTACAGAGCTATCGGCTTCTAATCACTGCTGATTACTGAAGATTTTGTTTTACCTTCTTATTCTGACTATCCTAATCTGCTGTCTCTATTTACTCTCATCTTATTAGAATTTTGCATGTCTGCATTGCAAGACAGTTTTATGAGTGCTGTACTACTGTAATCATTTATGCTGTTCAGCTGAAGCTGGGTGCAGTTTGAAATCAGTGGAAAGACTCCTGTTGACTTAAATAGGAACCAAAGACTTTCTTATTTATTATATGATCTTTTAATTTCCATTTTCTCAGAGTTGACTTAAATAGGCACCAAAAATTTCTTTCTTATTGTATGATCTTTTAATTTCAAATTTTTTAGAGAAAATAAAAAAAACCTCAGAAGACAAACTGTGATCAAGGAGCAAAAAAAAAAAAAAGTTATTTTCCGGTCTTCAGAAGCCAATAGAAGCCCTGAGCCAAAGGAGTTATACAATAAAATACACTGCAAATGGACTCGACTTCTTTTTACACTCTTTTGAATACACCAGACACTGGCACACAGAAGACAATCCATTCCATTTTAATCATCTTTCCCAGTGCAAAAGAATAATTATCAGAACAGAAAGAATTGGTGGAAAGACAAGTTAAAGGTCTTCTAGAGACCTTTAACTTACAACTTTAGTAATTTTATCTAGAAACTAATTTCTGTTTTTCCACACAGTCACTTGAAATCCTTTTGTTAGTCTTGACATTCATCAAGCACAGAACCAGTCAGTCAGAGATTCCAGTCTCTGGGGAGCCACAGCACTAGCTGACTCCAAGTCAAGTGGGACCATAATGGCGATTCATACTTTTAGCTCCTCTCTCTTGAGAGGAGAAGCTTCACTCACATTCATGAGTGAAGCTCCTGCTTACATATATGCTTCTCTACTGCTGAGAATAAAACCAGCAGAAATACGCCTGTAGCAAACATATTTGCAAGAGATACAGTTTCAGCAAAACTAAGTTTCTGGTGGGAAAATATCAATTCCAAGAAAAGTTTTGGATTCTTCCCAAGAAGGAAGTTCTGAAATGAATGTTTTTATTTGGTACATTCTTAGTATCATTTAGTTGCAGCTTTTGCATGTTCAAAAGGCAGCCAGAGCAGTTTAAGACAGCATGCATTTTAAACAGTATTTTAAATGTAATCTCAGTTCAAATGATACTTCCAGCTAAAAACATATAAAACCCCCCAGAAGGACATAGTCATTAATGAAGGAATTCCTTTTGATTAATGAAGAAATTTCTTTTCTTCAGATTGCTCAAAACTTTTCACGTAAATGTAGAAGTCTTCTGATACAAATTTTAAAAGTTCCCTGCTCAGGGTTTCACATGGAAAATTCCTTTCACTCTTCTTCTTATTGCCACCAATAAGAATCTTTGAAAAAACTGCTTTGAAAAACTTTAACCCATAGTTTTCCCTTGTGAAGTCCAGGTGTAGGGGAAAAGAAAGTTGAGCATGTGTATGGGCCTGCAGGACCAAGACTCATGTTATTTCCCATGGTGATGTAGAGACGGGCTAGAAGCTGTGCTATGATTAAGGCACTGCTGGCTCATTGCCTTGAGCTTGTGTAGCTTTGCCAAACACCTTTCATACCCTTTGAAGGTCAGTCAGCACTCCACTAGCACGTGACAGCTGCTATGACACCCACATTGACCAACGCCTTACTCTTTTCTTTCCTGTCTCCAAAAGAAAGGAGCAGACTGCATTTACTGTTATCCTTAAATGTTTCTTTTAATTATCCCAGTCTTCTTCCAGAGTATTTTAAGTATCTGTTGTCCAGCTATTAAAGCACAAACTGTCAGCTTCATTCTCAGCTTTGCTGTGCTACTGGAGATGGCCAACTTCTCATTTCCTCCCCGCACATATATAAGCTAACAGACTGGATTGCTTCCCTCACTGAGGGCATACAGCATGGGCCTATAAGTTTTTCTTATTTTCATCAGTATTTCAAAAATACCATCGAAGGCTACTAGCCATATCCAGCCAAAATGCCTGTTTTGCTACTTTGCTTTATATTTTCCTTCTGACTACAGATAACTTTTGAAACAAGAGCTTGACACTGGGGATCTTCTGTGATTTCATACAAGACACACAATTTGTGTTCCTTTTAGTTGTATATGTTTGCTTGGGAGATGGCAGACACAGTTCAGTTCTATCAGAGAGCGAAAGATCCTAGACAACTGTTATATATGAAATGACATGGCATCTTTGCTCTGTGAAGCATTAATAAAAGCTATGCCATTTTAAGTGCTTTTAAGATGAATAAGGTTTAGCAATATTTCAATAAAGACTGATACGAAGAAAACACACACGTTAAAAAAAAAATGTGTTTCAAGCATTTCTATTAGCTTTAATTGTAAATTTAATGGGAGACAATGCTATAGTAGTCTATTAGAGTTCATTAATGACAACAGCCAAAACAATATTAAACACAACACATACGATTACAGTCTGGGCTTGAACATTAAAAGTGCTGAATACTGTGTCTCCAATATAGCGGAATAAAATAAATAATAATTTTAATTCAAGTAATTGAACAAATCCATTGATTTCCATAGGACAACTCTTATGCTTCAAGGCAAGCATAAGAATAAAAGCAGGCTTACAAAGAGAAACCAGGACTTGTATTTTTTTATGGAGAGACAGGAATCATTTTATATTTCAAGTTTCTGGTCTGTGCTCTAGTTACCAAGACCTGTAGGAGCCAGGAATGTGGCTGGCATTCCTTTTTCAAGAAAATGCAAATATGAAAATTGTAGTAGTATTGTAATGTGCATAGCACTTACCAGATAAGTTAATTAAGTTGTTTATGGCAGATGAAATAATTAATGGTCTAGGAATTGTCCAATTATTCTTTTCAAGAAGCAACCAAAGTACTAATTAATGCCTTAAAAAAAAAAAAAAAAGTGCAAGATTTTGCAAAGGCTGTTTTCAAATTCTGAAAGCTTTTTAATCTTTTAACTAGTTTTGCAAAATATTGATTACTTATTTATTTTTATAGTAACACTGGAAGACCCAGACAGCAATTTAATACCATAACTAGTACTTCAGTTAAAATTAAAATAGGGTCATGTATAAGCAGTAGACTTTTCAGTGGCCATCTAATAAAGCATATGGAGGAAAACCCAGCACTGCAATCTTTTTATTTTCCAGCCACATATTTAATAAGAGTGATGATGACCTATCGAACACAAAATGTATGCCTGAAACTCTCTCTCTAACCCCTATTGATGAAGAGTATCTCACAATCAGCTCAACGTCTGTGACCTCACTTTCACGGGGAGGAAGCTCCGAGACACTCTCCACAACCATGGCAACCCCACAACCACATGTTTGTAGTCCTTTCTCATCATCCCTGCCTGCTAGAGAGACACATGACAGTGACAATGAATGGGAAGACTTGGAGGAACTAGATGAAGAGAAGGAAGAAAAGGAAGATTGCACTAGGGTATGTGATAGGCACCGGCTTATTAACAGGTAGAATATGACAAGGTAAAAGAAACAACTTTAAGAATGCAACATTCTTAAACATTAATTTTAACTCATTATCTATGCTATTTCTGCATGGCTTTTTTTACTTTCCTGAATGTCCACAATCTTCAAGCAAAGCAGACCTCCCTCTATGCCCAGCTCTTGCCATCTTAATATTTCTTCAACTTTCCAGCATTCTGCAGTATTATTCCCAGTGTACAAAGGCCTAAAAGCCCTCTAGTAGCCTCTAAAATTAATTTGAGTCAGCTACTTGGGTTTTTTCTGTTGTGTTTTAAACCCATGTGGAAAATCACTTTGTTACAGTGATACTACTGTAATGTCCTGATAAGAAAGTATGATCCTTGTGCTAATTACCATTCAAAATATAGGGCTCAGTCCTGCCAAATGCTGAACATCTTGCATTCCTGCTGACACTAATGAGTTCTGAATTCCTACTAATTTGAGAGCATGGAGGACAAAATTTAGGTCCAGCCATTTCCTTCAGTGGGACAGCAATAGCAATAACAACAATAATCTCTGCACCCTACTATTGCAATGCTTCTTAGCTCAGAGGACTCCAAGACTTTCTTTACACATTTCAAATGCCAAAATTCCAGTCCCCGATGGCATTCTCTGCCTTATTAGGCCCTATCAATCAATCACTATGAAGCTCCACTAGGTAAAAAAAAGTAAAATTAATTCTGGAATAAGGCAGTGACAGATCAGAGAAACCCTTATGTATGCTCTTATTTATACCATCTGAGGATCTGATTCCTGTCTGCATATAAAACATAATGGAAGATGTTGATGAAGCAACAGAAAAGCCTACATCAAACATATCTTGTGCTTATTTTAATAGGAAATGGAGATCTTTGTGACTTTGACAAAGTCAGAGAACAACAGTTATGGATTCTCTGTAGTTCTTAACAAAGTGGACAACTGCCTGTATGTTGATGAAATCTTGAATGAGCCTGCCCTATCTGATGGAAGACTAAGAAGGGGAGACAGAATCATTATGGTACAGTAATCCTTTGAGTTTATACAGAGGAGGGAATATTTGCAGATCAATGTCATTTAGCTTCGGTATTCTTCCTTCTGTAGGGTCCAGTTTATCACATATTTAGGCATGCAAGTGCAAATGGATCCTATAATAAATGCAATTCTGCTGACTTCAGTAGGACAAATTTCAGACTGAATAGGTTGTATGACCAGGCAAATAACATGAATCATCCAGCAGCAATGCAAGACAACCGAGATATTAAATGCCTTCCCAATTAAATGACATAAACTGAATTAATGTAATAAGATACGTGACATACAAAGGATGCAGGAGTTCTGTCCTTTGTAATGTATAAATATAGCCTGTTTTCAGCCTGGTTAATCTACAATTTCTTGCATTAGGCTGTCTTCCTTGTTTTTTTGCTACAAGACCTTGAGCTTCAAGAAAAGAGCTATTTTTATGAAAACTACATTCAGAAAAATAAAAGTTCAAAAAAGAAATCTTACTGCAATCTTAACAGCATTGCATTCACTCACATTAAATATCACAGCAAAGCAGTAACATGAAAGTGAAAACTAATTTAAGTTCATATGCAAAATTTAGAGTGGAGGGAGAAGTACATGAGATCTATGACATCAGTGAGATCTATGACATCATTTTACCGGTTTGTCATTTAGGTGAATGGAATTGATGTCACATCTTTACCATGCAATGAAGCCCTGACTTTACTGCAGAGCTCTCCTCCTGATCTGCACCTTGTGGTTGGTCGTGCTGACAGCGATCTGCATCCCTCTATTAGGCCAGATGAGATTCCCGAAATTATTCTCACAAAAGGTGCCAATGGACAGCTAGGTGTGTAGTAAATACTATGCATACTATTTTGGACAGGGATTACAGCAATCTTAAGATAATCATAAGCAACTGTGGTCTTGGATCAGTATGACTCTGAGTGACATTGACACCTTTATGCTCTCCTCCATCACCCATGACCAAGGAAGGAAGAGCTTTATTTTGGGCAAGGCCTTAAAGGGAAGACTAATATCTCTTTATTAGACCAATGAAGATAGTTGGAAAAATTATCTTTGTATTATCACCCTATCAGCTGAAGTTTCTGGCAGATGTCCAGTCTCATATTTTTATGTTACTGATACACAAAAGTTCTTGGTAGTTAGATAATAATGTCTACTACCTGCTAAGATACATAAAGATCTATTTGGAGGGAAAGGAGAAAAAAAAAAAAAAAAAAAGAAAAAAAAGGCAAAGTTTAAGAAGGATGAGCCACTGGTTAAGGCAATAGTTTGCTATTCAAAAAACCTCCACTCAAATCCTTGATTCACCACAGACACAAGGCTTTATCTACATTGTGCAATACAAGTGATAAAAGAAATCCCCACAGTGTGAGTATCTTGATATTTCTGCAGAATGGGTGGTGAAACACTGGCACAGGTTGCCCAGAGAGGTGGTAGATGCCCCATCCTTGGAAACATTCAAGGTCAGGTTGGACAGGGCTCTGAGCAACCTGATCTAGTTGATGATGTCCCTGCCCACGGCAGGGGGGTTGGACTAGATGACCTTTAAAAGGTCCCTTCCAACCCAAACTGTTCTATGATTTCATGTGGTGAGTACTGAACACAGATAAACCTGTAGACCCAGGAAACAGTATAGCTATATTTGCTCAGGTACAGCATCCTGTTTCCAGTTCAGAAACTAGCTTGTTCGGAAATTGCTTGAATATCGTTGCACAATTCTGTTTTGCACTGTATAGGTATCTCCTTAGTTGTCATATGCCTCCGTTCCCTATGTCACTCTAAAGATTGCAAGGCACTTAAGCACTCTGGTAATGAAGGAGTTACTGCTATGCGGCTAAGGGTCTTATTCAAAAGACTGCTCAACATCAGGTGAAATAAAGCACTATGGAATAGCTGAAGCATAGAGATGGACAATACCATTTAAGTATTTTCCATACTTTTTTAACACCTAATTGCATTTCACTCTCCCAGTCCAGCTGTTATACCCCGTCTCACTGGGGCAAGGCTGTTGTTTATAATGTTCATGATTTGTTCAGCCTATCTTTCAATGACCCACATCTATTCTATTAGGCTGTATGTCACTGACAGTGAAATTCAAAACACGCTGCCACACAAGATGCTTTCTCTGCATTATTCTAGGCTTGAAGCTGACAGGAGGAGCTGGAAGCAAGTTACAAGGTATTTATGTGCTAGAGATAGTGCCTGGCTCTCCTGCCAGCATGGAAGGCAGTTTGCAGCCACGCGATCAGATTGTTTACATCTGTGGACTGTGGACTGAGGGCATTAGCCTGGATGATGCAGTGAGAGTGTGTGAAGCTGCCACCCAGAATGTCCAAATCAAAGCCACAAGGTAAATCTGAGCCAACAAGGTAAATCTGAGCATACTCAATCTCAATCCTAATGTTAAAGCAGGTTTCTAAATTTTACATCAACAAGTCAAACAATAAAAACAAGACAAACTACAAGAAAAATACTTTACCTCAAAGGTCTGAATGTTGCAACCTGATACATAACATCCATAAAATATCTTAACTCCTTGTAATTACAACTAACACAGTGAATACAAGTAGACTCATACGACACAAATGAGAACTCTTCACCATCCAAACACAAATGTGAATCCTTTAACTGTGAGGCTGGCCACCATTTTCGGATATCCTGTTCTCCAGGGAAAATCTTCTTTATATTTCCACCACTAGTGCCAACCTTCTCCATACAGTCTCAGATTCACAACTACAGGCAAGAAACTACCTCGGATGGGAAACTCTGAGTTACTTTCAACAGCCAAATGTTTTAGAAAGGTGTTAAAAATGCAGCATTTAATCTGCAGCAAGTTAAGAATTTCCCTCATCAGTTCTTGGCTGCACTTTAGATTTATTGTGTTCTACAGTCTGATAGAGCATCACCAGAGGTCCTGGACTGATATAGAAATAGCTTCCAAAGATCTGAGGAACAAATAGTAACCCAAAAGTATGTGAATGACTAAGTTACATAACCAGAGTTAGCAATAGTGTGTCTGTCAGCTGTCTTAATGTAGTTCAAACTTTTATCAATGTTTTATTAATTTGCACTGGGCTAGCAGATGAAGAAACTGCAGCCTCATTATATTTCTTGCTGTACAAGCAGTTAGTAGGCAACACACCCTGATCATAAGAATTTACAATCTAAGCAGACAAACAGAAATAGGGTAAAGGAAATTACAAAAGATCATTCCCACTTTATAGAGGGGGAACCAAAGCTGAATTCAAAATGTACCACAAAGCAGTTCTGTATTGGGACAGATTGTTTAACATGTTCTTTCTTTCTCCAACCCATTTAAATAAAAAGTTTCACTGTTGTTAAATACAGTCAAATATTTTATATACTGATATAAATGCTCTTTAGGAAAACACCATTAACAAAATCATAGAAGTACAGCTACAATTTAGACAACTGACTTTCTAAAAATATTTTTCATATGTGCTTTACAAAGCATGCAGCTCTTAATGGCTCACATATTTCACTCTTTCTGCCCCCAGAAATGGCAATCCAGTGGTTCCTATAGAGCAGGAAAATAGTAAGTAAGGCTAATATTTTTGTTTTTTAGTTCAAAACTTGTGATTTTGGAAATAAGCATAAGGTATTGATTCACTGCATTTAAAAAGTTATTAACAGATTGTAACTTGGCATTCAGTATTTCTGTTACGGCCATTCTAAGGGTCTGAAGAAAATTCGGTAGCTCTTTAAAGATAGAAATAAAATGTATAGTTCTCTGTTAAAAAAAAAAAAAATATTTCTTGCATTTTGCATAGTCAGTTTCTATTTTTTTAATTTGTTGTTATTAAATGGGAATTTTATGTGGTCATATTTCTTGTTTTGATTGAAACTATTCTCTAAGGGGTTTTCCAGCACTTTTTGAGCAATTTGATTTTTCAAATTTGAGAAATTGACTATTTAATATGAGCCACTACTTCATCATCTAGACCAACTTTTTAAACTGTTATCAATAAATCTATAGAAAATCAGAAAAAGGCAGTACCAATATGCCTTAGTTAATATAAGACCATTCCTATCAGGGGATGATCTTTAATACTATAACTGACACAAAACTTCAGTAATCATCTGCACTACAAAGAATTACTCTAGCAGTAGAAGGAGTCTCAGCAAGCAGAGGTTACATCTGCACCATCAGGTAGAAGGATAGGTATCATGTCTATGTCACTGCATAGAAAGTGTGTTAGCTATGCAAATAATACTTTCCAACGTACATTTGTCTGGAGTGTTAAGTCAGGCGTAACCCACAGTTTCATTTACCTGACTGGATATCTGAATTTTTTTAATCACACGAAGATGACCTGAAAAAGTAACCCTGGACCAGAATTGCTCATATGCCTACACTCATCTGAATACTGGCATATGGCTACCTGAAGAAATTATTCCAAGTCAAGCTAGTTACAGATTTCCTACTCCACAACAACTAGCCATGTGTTTGTTTTTATAAACTGAAGCAGCTTATTTCACTTACTGAAGAACAAGCTTCTTCAAATTTACTACAAGACACAGATAAAGTTATGTGTACTCTCAGTTACTGTGGTATAACTAAAGCATGGTAAATGCATATCTTGGTAGGACCTTGCTTACACATCCTTGCTCCATGAGCTTTGCAGATTCCAAGATTTCTCAAGACACCTTCAAAATAGGTTACCAGATCTGATCCACCTCTGATACAGATTTATGAACTCTACACTGGTACAGTTACCTGCCTCTCTTATAAAACAAGATTCTTCCCTTTTATAAGGCACTTAAAAAAATCTATAGTAATTTGGTATTTGGTGTTCTGTTTGATATCATGTCCGATAGATTTATAAATAAATCTATAATAATTTGCTATTAAGGAAGGAAGCCTTCATTTTATAGACTCTCTTAGTTACAAAAATGCATACTAAAATGGCAAATGCAACAGGGAGCCCTTTTTTTTTTAAAAAAAACAACAGAACACTCATCATTTTCTATAATTCATACATTAAAAGTACTTTGTGCAAGACAACTAAGATCACCAAGATATGATAAAGCAAAACCCCAAAACTGGGGCGGGGATAGAGGCGGGAGTGTCAAGAAATGCACATTGTCTTCTTACATACCCATCTCTGCAGACCCTAACACACCCTGCTTCTTCCTCTGCCTGATCATTGCCACATGTCTAGAATGACTCAGTCTGATCTCTGATTGTTGTTAGAATTTTAAAAATAGCAATGAATGAGATGCAATATCTCTGCAATTCATGACAGAATTGTTTATATCACTGTGCAAATTGGCAAACTAAATCATGCAGTAGTGTCTCAAACTGCCTCATATAGTATCAATATTGGATATTTATGCTTTGTTTAATAATCTAAGCACAGAGTTTACATTCCCTTGTGTATATGAAGGTTAGCAGGAGGCCTGTCAGAACAAACCTACATATATGCTTTTAGGGCCACCTGCTGAGACAGAGAAAGCCAATATTTCTTTCTCAAATGAAAACCTGAATTCCCGAGAACAGCATCTGCTGCATCAATATGGTAAGGAACTTTGTATTTTTCCATCAGGGTTTGTAAAATTTTGTGCCCTCTCTTTGAAAGAAAATAAGTCTGTAGGTGGTACTGGCAGCACCTGGGAAAGATTAATTCTTCATAAACAAAACTGCCTCCCTCAGAGTTTCAGAGAACATTTATACATTACCTGTTGTCCATCTGGGGTTTCTGACCCTGTAACATGCAGCTTTTAAAGCTTGTTTTGGAACCTGCTCACTGGGAGGTAAAAAGTCTACAGGGATAATGTGCAGAAGGCTCCGTTCACAGTTCAGGAGTGTAAGCCCACATAAGTCCACAGGAATTTTTTTGTATTTTACATGTCAAATATAAAATGTTTTATTATGTCTCTGAATATGATTTTGAGTGTTATACTATAGAACATTTTACCGGTACAACTGTGTAAAAATTGTTGCTGCTTTTTCACAGAGAAACATTTAGAGGAAACAAACTGTGGTGCTCAGCAGAACACTCCTGATTCTCCAGAATGTAAGGTAAGTGACAACTTTATCAAGTGTGAGACAGTCCATCAAGTGAAGTGAGCTATATGGAGTGAGATTTTTTCAACAGTGGTTTTTAATGTATTTGCTTCCTCTCCAGTTCCTTTGAAAATGTGAATATAATGCATTTGGAGAGTGTCCTGTGAAGTGTTGAATTGCTTCAGCATTCACAGACTAGAATGCGCTGAGCACTTCCTGGGGTCAGACTCTTCTATTGCTGTTTTTCAATGTATAATATCACTATTTTACCAGCTTGGTAATATAAGCACAACTCATATGATGTAGCACCTCCATTAGGGGCTTCATAGTACTCTTAACAGCTTGCAAGACTAATCCTTTGCTTAGAAAGAAAGTAGCACAGGAAAAAGATACAGAATGTCACAGCATGGGATTCTGGGGAAAATAAGCGTAATTGTGAAGCATTTTCCACAACAACCTTTGAAACCTGAGATTAATATGTTTCATTCTGAAATTCTCAGATGGGGCGTTTGAAAAGAGGGTAAAATTGCTCCAAACCTTTGGAGTATTATGCAGCACTGACATAAACCATAATGGCTTGAATTTGGCAAGAGTAATGCCATTTTTGAAATGATGAATTCCTAAAACACACAGGTGTTTTCTTGAAGAAAGAATTTCCATGCTCAACATACAATGCTTCAAAATTCTTACAAGTACAAACATCACTTCTGTTTGTGCAAACATGTGGAAAATAATGTTACTTGGAATTGAAATTACCCATATTGGGACTGATATTTCGCAGGAATAGATTTACTAATTTTCTCTTGACAGTTGTTTGCAAAAAAGGGCTGTCTCTTGTTAAAATTAGACCTCCAACCTGGCAGAAAAATTGGAACAATTTTCTCACTTTTGATTAAGTCATCACAATTACTGCTTTTTCTGCACCATTTAATCCACAATGGTTTATCTGTTCAACTTGCTAAAATAATTTCTGAGGGTGATATTTGCAACATTGGAACTAGTCATACTGCAAGTCATAAACATCTCTAGGTTGCTGCTATTTCTGACATAATACTTGACCCTAAAACAGCAGCTGATTTTAAAACTGAATGAAGCGCCAAAGCCAAACAGATGGGTATGTTGGGGTCGCCAGGTTAAGATTTTCATTATAGAACAATAAAAGAATGGAGTATGCACTGCGTTACTGTCATGCTGGAGATAAGAGTGACTTGTTTGTCAATGAAGGTGATGTATTTGATATATTATAAAAGGATTACAAAAGTACATGTTTCCTTGCTCTTAAGAGGTTATTTTCCCCTCCAGCAATTATTAAAAAGGATTATGGAAATAAGTATGTACTATTTTCATTCCGATACATACATGCAGCTGCTGTGTTAATCACTGGAAGCTCTATACACCTATTCAAGAGAAGGATATATCCCATAATCTACATCCGCCAGTGAGGACTGTGAAGCATAATGGGATTCTTTGGTATTAAAAATGCAAACAAAACACAGCCCTGAATAAACTCCACTTTAGACTGCATCCTTTTCTATTGTAGGACTTCATTATTAAGATTGAGCTGGAAAAAGCAGAAAATGGAAGCCTAGGATTTGCACTGGTAGGTGGAAGAAATGGCAGGGCTATCCTAATAAAAGCCATTAGCCCAGACAGCATTGCAGATCTAGATGGGAGGCTTCAAGTTGGTGACATCCTACTTAAGGTAATGCTTGTTCTTCATTGTTTTGGCCTACATTTTCTCTAGTTAATCCATAATTACTACATAATGAGCATTCTGTTTAGTATAAAGGTTGTGCAGATTGGAAATCTGAGGCTGCTTGGCACAGTAACATGTAGAAGAAGATGGTGTCCCTCAGCTCCTGGGGGTCAGAGGGCTGTTCTGGCCCCCCACTCCTTGCCTAGAGCTCAGCTTCCTGTGGGACTGGGCCTCTCTACAGCTGGAAAGTGGCTGTTGGGCACTCCAGGAGAGAAGCAGACCCAGAATAGCAGGGCAAGCGGCAAAGTGCAACTACTCCATAGTGTAACTGTGCCCAGTGAGGATTACACATGAAAAAATCAGGGAAACAAGAGTTAACTGACCAAGCGTGCATGTAACAGCTAACCAGGAGGATACTGGGAAGAACCTATCATTGGTGCCAGTTAGGTATCATAAAGACAAGCAAAAAGTACTGGGATTAGAGCTTTTGAATCTTTATTTAAAATTTTACTATCTTAACCACCTTTTAACATAAATCATCTTTTTTTTTTTTTTCCCCCAAATTATTTTTTCTTCCCCCTCCAGGAGTTTAAATATTTTTGTTTGCTTTTCTATTTTTCATTTACTTCCATCTCTCCTCCATCTTCCCTCTGAAGAGTGGAGGAAACAATGCCTTCTTAGTGTCTCAGAAGAGATGCTGACTATACTTTTGTGGTGTACTGCTGACAATCATGGTATAAAGAAGTAGAGAGGAGAGGATCAAGCAAGTAACTAAAATGGGAGGGAATGAGCACACACAAAGTGCAAAGAAGTTATATAAAGATTGCTCAGTGCTAGGATATGTGATTAAAAAAAGCTTTCTGTTACAGGAATCTGGAAGTACATATCATTGTATTTTTCAGGTGAATGAGACTTTTGTGTCTGGTCTGCCACGCCAAACAGTTACAGATCTGCTGCGCAAGGCTCGAGGCACTGTTCAACTCACTGTCTGCCGAAGCATGGCTTTGCATTGGGCTTATTCAGGTAATCAGAGCAACAGTATACCTTCCCCCCGCAAACACAAAAGCAGAGCCTGGTAAGCAGTCACACCCACTCAGTAGATGATAAAAGTGGGATTATGTGTTGCCTGAATTTAACTTTCCTATTAACAAAACAATGCAATATTACTAACTCTACGGTTACTCCTGATTCATAGCTGTAAATAGAAATGCATTCTTCACCCTGATCTGCAGCTCTGGCTAAGCTACTCAAGACATAGGACCACAGGGGAGGTGGGTCCAATGCCCAAGTGTGATTTTTTTAAGTCTACTAATAGTGGAAGCAAAGCTGCAAGACCCTCAAGGATGCTTTAACTCAGCTTATGTTTCTAAGTCATGAAGGTTCCTGGTCTGTGCTGATTTTACCCAATTTTATACAACTCATTGATGGAATCACAGCCAATTACTGACCCAGCTGCTAAAATACATTTCCCACAAATTTCACATCCCAGCACTCCTACCTTATCTCTTGGAAGCACTACACCTCCTGTTCTGCCTGACAGACAGCTCCTCTCCCTTCTGTACTTGTTCATGTTCAAATCCAGAAGCCTCTGCTCCCAGGTTGATTGCTATTAATTTGAGCGAACACCCATCTGCATAAGGCAGTACTTAGAAAGCTGACTAACTCTAATGGAAGAAACTTGTGCTGCAGGCTCTGCTCTACTGAATACTCAAAATTTAAATACAAATTAAAGCTGGGAGTGGAAGCAAGGGTATACTATTACCAATAGATTATGGGTTTATATTCCTCAACTTTCTATTTCTTTGAACACTGAAATATTTCCTATGATGTGGAGAAACTTCAGTGAGAAGAATACACAATTCCTCCTTAATATAACTTCTGGCCTGCTGGTTACAAATTGGAGGCTTTGTTTCAAATCTTCTCAGGCAAGAAGCCACTGCCATGCTATCTGCTTTCTGCTCAGCTGACTAGGGAGAGATGCACAGCTGACTGTGGGTTTTGGACATATTTTACAGCAAACATTTATGCTAGTCAGCTTTACTGATGCAAACTTACCTGCATAGGTATTTTAGGCAGTTCTGCTGTTAGGCAGCAGCTGCCTCTAGGGTTTAAGGATCTCAATTTTTTCAGTATCTATTAGACTGAACCTAATCTTCTTGAACTCCTAGCCTATGTCATAAGCAGTGGACTCTCCTTCACTTACTGGAAGCTACCCTGTGTGTTTCAAGAGAAAAGCTTTCCCCTAAGGATGAGAAAACTATGCTCAGCACTGGCCTGGAAGGAGGATGTTCACTGCCCCATCTCTATTCTAGTTTAATTTTGGGGGTTAATGATGCAAAAAAAAAATGGAAGTACAGCCAGTTATAAAAAGGCTGATTGAAACTCTTGCCCTATTAAGGGCTGTGGAAATATTCCCATTCACTTCAATGCAATTTCTCCAGCTCTGCAAATTCAAGGAACTAGCTGTGGGGACATTTATTTGCATCTCACGTGACATTGGTGAATTACACAGATGCTGGAAAGTTTAAACTGTTTTCCTGGACCAGCAAAACCCAATGGTATTACAGAATCACTGGCATCAAAGTTAATCTATGGTATTTGTCACAAAACCCTATGGTATTATAGAAGCACTGGCATCAAAGTTAATCTATGGTATTTGTCCCTTAGCACTGCAAAGGAATGGGCTGGGTTAGGGAGGGCGGATTTAAATTCTGGTTTAGGTTTTTTATAACTGCTATTGATACAGGGCTCCACTTCAGTGTATCTTCTGGCAACCTGAATTATGCTGGCTTCTTCAGTGGTGATATATGGCATTTGTCCTGGACTAACCTTCTCAGAGCATCCATGAAAGGGATATTCCATGCCAGTTTCTGGCACTGTATCTCAGTGCCTCTTCCAAGATCAAAGTCCTCTCACTGGTGTGGGTGGCACAGAAGAAATGGATCTATATTTTCATGCTTTATAGGCATTTTACTTCGATTTTGTTTTCTGTTATTCAGACAGTGCTGAGGGAAGCCTGCAAGCTCAGCCTGTTTTCACTTTCAAGGAAGAAGAAGAATCCAACCAGATGTGCACCAAGGTAAAATCTGAATCAGGTTTCTAGACGTTATCAGGCAATGTACTTGTATGTTTGTTGACAAAATGGGTTTGCTGCAGTGCAGGCAAGAACCACACCTTCTTAATGAAAAAAGATTAATGTGAGGGAAGTGTGTTGCAATGACTGGAACTGCTAACATTTGAATGAGTCAGGGGATTCCACTGAGATAAGTGGTATGAGTATGATTAGTATAATATATACGCTAAAAAGGTGGGGGGAAGGAAGGTTGCATATGCAAGTCTAGTTCTTGCACTTTATAATACTGGAATGAATGATTTATTAATTTTACCATTCTTTCAGTATTTTAAAACAATATACTTTAAAAGATTTCTATTCAACTGTCTTCCATTAATATTCATAACTCCAAGGCACCCAAACTTCTTCAAACATCATTATGTTTTTGAATCTTAGTAAGTCCTGCAAGACATTCCACATCAAATTTTACAGCATCTATTATTTCTAAGTTTATAACTGTAAAACCTCTCCTCAGAAAATGTGATAAATATAGGTCGTCTTATCCTCCAGAACAAATAAAAAAACCAAACCCTTCCTCAACCAATATAATCAAACTAGAAAAAGGAAAATGGAAGAAATCCTTGACGTGAATAAGCTGAGAAAACCTTGAAGAGGAATTTGTTTGAGGAAGTTTTAAATATACTGTTGGAATGGGTGTTGGAACTAAACTGTTAGAGATTGGTGAAATGTAGTATCAAAACAAGGTCATGTCCATGATCTGACGAAGTAGTACACCCAAGTAATAGTATCAATGAGAAGTAGTAGATAGTACTAAGGTTACAGGTTCCTTATTAGATCCCTGAGTTAGCAAGGTATTAAAGCACACCGTTAGTTTCAAGCATGTGGTTAATTCTATCTATCTAGTTCGGCACAGCACATGCCTAACTTTAAGCACATGCTAAAATTTTTTGCTGAGTTTGTTCCTTTAACTCTCTCTTCTTCATTATTTCTAGCTTGCCTTTAGCTGTCTCCTATGAATAGAAACTATTTATGCTTTACTTTATAGAGCACAGCTGCCATCTACTCCAAAGATGTAGACTTTGAAAATGACAAGCTACTGAAAAAAACAGATGCAAAAAAGCAGCAGTAAAATACCTTTCCTTGGCAAATAGAAAACAAAAATCCATATAGCATTCTCCAATCAGTGTAGTCAATAGGTGCAGAAACTGGGTAAATAAATTCATGGTTAAATAGTCAGCCATGAATTCCCCTATTCTAATGGGGAAATACAAGCACAAAAGTAAGAAAATAAGGTATAAGTGGCAGCTACTGTTAAGATTCTGTGGGGCATTCAGTAGTTTATACTGTGTAACATGCCAGGGTGGTTTCTGAATGTGCATGTGGAATCTGCATGTGGAATATTAAGCAGCAAAAGAAGAAGAAACACCATTCTGAACTAAAATTTAAATAATTATCTGTCAAGTGTTACAACTGAGAAGAAGCCACTTCCACATACTAATGGCGGATGTCCTGCATCATATTTAAATGCAGTACCCAGTTATCATTCTCTAGGATGGAAAAACAGCCACCAATACTGTTGCTTCTACTGTGTATGGGGGGCGATCAAGGGTCTGCCTTCTCTGTTAGTTGAGTGCTTCTTCACAGAGCAGCTGCACCCTGCTTCTAACAGCTGGCATCATTGTGTCTGAGATAAAAAAAAGGAAAATATTATCAACAATTCCATCTCAGACACTGGTGCTTTCTGCTGCCAAAAGCTGGGAGGTGAAGAGTAGAGTGTGACTCATGATTCCTGTGATTGCATTTTCTTTATGAGATCAGAAAGGATATAACCAACACGAATCTTTTCAAAGTTTAGTCATGCATGCTAAGTTGTAGAGATGTCTGAAGACTTTATTGTTATGAAACTCACAAATACAGCTGATGTGGCTTTTTAATCCTAGTAGTTACTGCAATGCTGAGTCAAAGTTATATACTTTCTTCTGAAAGTGGAAACTATTCTATTTTTCCTTTCCTTCTTGAGTGAAGGACACATTTTTGTCAGATATAAGAAAGATTGTTGATGAAAGTAACTGTATTCTTGATGTTTCTGTGTGCTGATTTTTCACAGCTTTTTCTTATTTTAAACCTGCAGGATCCAGAAAGTACACACAATTCCCCTCTGCAAGGTCAGCTGGCTGGACAAGACTATAAGGATATCATCAGTAATATTTCAGACAGGTAAGTCTTTCAAATGCAGTAAAACTATTAAAATAAATAATATGGATAATTTATTCTTATATTTCCAGAGCTGTCCTAATATGGTATGCAAATGCACTTGTGTCCCAAATGATAGAAATACAGTTCTATTGGAATGCAGCTCCATCTGCAGTAAAAGTTGCTAAACAGCTTCCACACAACTACTAAGACAAACAAAACTGAAGCTTCTAGGTGTAACAGGTCATGCGGACATGCCTAAGCTAGCTTTAGCCTTTCTACCTGAGGAGGAGAGAGAACAGTGGTAGCACTATCGCATTGGTGTGGGCAGGGTCCCTGTGGGTTTTACTAAGTGTTCCAAGCAGGTCTTGCAGCCTGGGCTGGACCCTGTGCTACTATGGCTGTAGTGATACAGATGTTGAACTCCAGACATCTGGGAATCAAGAAAATTTGAGGATGTTACTTCAAAGAAACTACATAGTACAAGAAGAGAAGAATTTTACTTCAAATTTTAAATCTACAGTACAACAGGAAATCAAAGAATAATGGAGTGTTGATAAGACATGGACAGTTTTGTCTATTACTGTCCTGGTTTCAGCTGGGATAGAGTTAATTTTCTTCCTAGTAGCTGGTATAGTGCTGTGTTTTGGATTTAGTATGAGAAAAATGTTGATAATACACTGATGTTTTAGTTGTTGCTAAGTAGTGCTTACACTAGTCAAGGACTTTTCAGCTTCTCATGCTCTACCGACTGAGAAGGCTGGAGATGCACAAGAAGCTGGGAGGGGGCACAGCCAGGACAGCTGACCCAAACTGGCCAAAGGGATATTCCATACCATATGACATCATGCTCAGTATATAAACTAGGGGAAAGCTGGCCAGGGGGCTGCTGCTTGGGAACTGGCTGGGCATTGGTCAGCAGGTGGTGAGCAATTGCATTGTGCATCACTTATTTTGTATATTCTTTTATCATCATCATCATCATCATTATTATTATTATTATTATTATTATTTTCCTTTCATTTTCTGTCCTATTAAACTGCCTTTATCTCAACCCATGAATATCACTTTTTCTCCGCCGTGCCCCCCCCCGCCCCGATTCTCCCCCCCATCCCACTGGGGGTAGGGAGTGAGCGAACAGCTGTGTGGTGTTTAGCTGCCTGCTGGGTTAAACCATGACAATTACAATGATGCAGAATCTATGAAATATGATTATTTTCTTTATCATTTATAACCCACATAAATGGAAAAAAGGACTAACTGTTTACATTTAAAACTTAAAATTTTGTAAGAACAGTACTTGGCCAATCAATTAGGGATGAAAACCTTCCCTAACTTACCTGCTTGCAGTGATAAAGTTTGAAAGAAGCTTTGAGAGCATCTGCAAGTAAGAACATCCATGTGAACATAGGCTCAGTGCCACTTGCTATTGCCTCATTGCTAATATAACATTATCTTGTGATATACCAGGTAATCAGATGTGATTACTATCAAATTAGCTTACTCTGTGTGCAAGACGCATAAATGCATCTATGGCTAATACAAAGTTATCTTATCATATAGAGGGATAACAAGTATCTTTTCTGGTTGTTTTGCAAATAGGATGGTTTTCTGGCCCCTGTCCTGTAATCTGAATCTTTCTACTACCAGTATTTTCTGGTATTTCCATCTTCTACTTGCAAAAGCTTTGTGTAACTTGAACATGCACAGCCTGCAATGGTTACTGATATTTGCAAAGCTGCTATCATCATCTTATTCTTCCTCTTAAGTGTACCCTTTACTATTTCTAACATTATGTATTATGATCATACATAGGATAGGATAATGTAAGACCGTGATATGCTTAGGCCTACTAACATAGTTAAATGTTAGGTCTGAGAGTTTTGGAGTTAGCCAGTAGAGGAATATTTGACCCATTCTGCACCCATTATAGTTGTATTCTGGATTGCAGGCATATCTTCTACCTAAAACATATTTAAGTAAGTGCTCTGAAATTTTCTAAATACTTTAGGAAACAGTAACAAGCAAAGCCTATTTAGCTATGGTTGCCTAACAACTAAAAAATGTCATACATGAAAAATTGTCTATAACTGTGACAAACCTTATTTTTGATCATTTTTGGGCAGCTTTTTATACAAAGCATGTTCTTATCTCTTTGAAAAAATAAAATACCACATACAGATAATAGTGTTTTTCACTAGCTATATTTGCAAACACTACTCCAGACAAAATGCTACTATTACTCCTTGAACTTATGTTTTTCAGAGTTCACACTAATTCTTGAAAACAGTTACTTAAGAAAGTTAAAAGAGACCAAAAATAGATTAAAAACAAAACCTTTGTATGGTTCAGATTATCAAAGCTTCTGCCGCTTCCATAAGACCTTCAACTAATGCTGTTTTACAGGTCACAGAAATATGCAGAATGTGAAGGCTGCAGAAGAGAGAGTCAGCAGTCTGAGTCAGACAGCTGGAACAATGAAGATGATGATATGCCCCACAGGATTTCCATTCTACCTAGAAGTAACCATACAAAAACTTCTCTTGTTTCTTTAACATTATAGGCCAGCTCCTCCATATATGTACAGTGAGAACAATGCTAATCCCTTGTATACAAGCTAAGAATTTGCTCTTTGTGTCTCAAAGACCAGGGCACTCATGACACAATTTTTACCATTGATACATATGAAGGCCATCAAACCTTTGCAACATCCACAAGAAGAAAGTCTACACCAGGGTCTCTCCAACTCTTTTGGAGAACTGCTAGAAGGAAGGAACATGAGTCTGAATGTAGTTAACTGAACCCGGGGAGGGCAGCTCTGCTGGCCATCACCCAGTCGCCACTGCTCTGAGCACCTCTGCTTTGGAACTCCAGTTTCAAAAGGATGAGCAACTTTTTAGTTTTATTTTTTGTGGGGTTTTTTGTGTCTTTTATTTTGGTTTTTGATTGAGGTTTTTGATTTCTAATGTTATATATCATGTCCTTCCCCAAAGGAAAATCTCTGAATACCTTGATTATACTCAATTAGGTATAAAAACTGAGCAAATAAGAGGAAAAGAAAGTGTTGAATTCATTTGAGCAACATCATGACATTTGTTCAAATCATGCACTATTGGATAGTGCAAAGAAATGACACATTGGCTCAGTGGCTGAACAAAAAAAATGAACATTGCAATCTGGGTCAGAAGCAAACTTGTGGGAGCTTCCCAGTGCATTATTAAAAAACCTGAAATTCTTAGTTTGTCCCAAAATGAATAAAATAAAAGCAGATGGATTATCTTACTGACTGGATGTCAGTAGAAGGCCTTTTTCATATATGAAAGGCAATGACAAAGAAGGCTTTGAGAATTAATGGAACAAATTCCAGGAACATACTACAAAATGTGCTTGTTATCACTGCATGCAATACGTTTTTGAAATCATTCTCCTCTCTCCCTTACAACTGTTCCCATACAACTCCTCAAAAAAGTAAATGAAAGCTTACACAAAAATGTAGAATGAAAGGGTCAAATTCTATCTCAAGACTTTGTTCCCAGAATCAACGAATTTCACTTCATATAATAACTTCATTAAAACCTCTAGAACTGATGTGCTTAAACACATACTGAAGCACTTCCACAGCTCAGGTGCTAAAGCCCCTCTGATATCAGAAGACAGTTTACAGAAAAAATTTGCCTAGTTGTTCCTATAGGAAATTAAGCTGCTTCTGCCCCAAACAAGAATAATTTGTGAAAGGAATCATACTGAGGATGCTGTGGTATCCCATAGATTCTCTGAAATACAGGTCTCTCCCCGCTTCTTCTTGCTCTGTAGAAGCAATGAATTGCTGATGGCTTTTATCAGAAGTAAACCACAGTTATCTCCCTCACACTACCAAGCTGTGCTGGCTAGCAAACAGAAAATTATAACCAATCTATCCTCTACTACCTGCTCAAAGTTTGGGTTTTTTAGTCCACTTGATCTGGAAGGAGAGAGGTGTATGGGAAATAGCATGCTCTGTCTGGAGCAGGGGATCTATCTTTGCTGGCACTCTCAACTACTTAATAGAAACACCCTCGCTTCTGTGAGGGTTAGAGAAGAGAAAGTGAACAGAAAGTGTCTTAGAAGCTCAGGCAAGGCAGGTGCAAGTTGTAGCCCAAGTTGTAGCCCAAGACAAAAGCATAGCAAGCACAACACTTTTATAACAGAGGTTAGTTAAGAGTAGCAATGACACCTTACAAGAGGAAAACAGAGCATTGCTCCTTGTCTTCAGCCTACAACAAACCTGTGGAACAGATCATCAGGTTTTCTTTGAGACAGTGGCATGTTATTCTTTGCCAACAGTAGCCTATGACTAAAAGGACAAATTCCATAATTTCTCTGCCTCAAACCACTATTTTTTACCAAATGAGCTACTGTTTTTACTCTACATGGTAACAAAAGTTTTTCAACTGCTACAGTAGAGTAGTGATATTTCTGGAGATATAAATGTTTATCCATCTTCTTAATCTGTCAAGTTTCGGATCAGAACATATACTTCAGGATGAGCTAATTAGTAAAACTGAATCCTGATTTTGGTGCATCAAAGATACTTCACGTCTTGTTCTTGAAAGGGAATGTGAGGTAAGATGAAAAGAACAGAAGATGTTTTCTTACTTCAGGGAGGAAAAATTTGCAGTGATTATTCCTAGCATGAGATGTGGCAATACTAATTTCAGGAAAGTGTTGGAAACATGGAGATGATTCCCTGTGAAGCTGTGGCCCGAGTCTCCTATACCAATATAAACTAGTATTAAAGTTTACAATTCTGCAAGAACAGTTTATTTAGAACAGACTGTATTCAGAAACTGTATGAGGCAATAAGTTGCAATAGTTGGATCTGCTTCCAAATTACATGAAATGTGGTCCTGGTTGTATCCATGGTGCTGACTTATTCTTCTTCCTGCTGTGAACATAAGTAAGCCAAAAATATTTTTTCATATTTCACTTGCACAGTATGAGCATCAAAATGTACTTAAGTACTGCAGCCTCCTAGTTTTTAAAGCCAAGACTTTGCACTAGGAACAATAATCATTAAAAACTCCTTTGTTTTTTTGTTGATATATAGGCAGAACCTTTGCTTCTGGAGATGAACTGACTCAGTTAATTAACTTTAAACCATCACTGACTGGAGTAGGTCCAAGGACTGGCATCACAGGTCTTATTCAAGGCCTTCAGTTGCGGATTGAGAATCAAGAGGTGTTAAAGGAGTTTATGGTAAAGTGTGATACCTTTTTAAGATCTGAGTGTTTAGCAGAGCTAAGGAAGTGACTTTTAGCAGCCTTCTGCATACTGCATGGGAGATCCATTACAGTGTTATCAGTTTCTTTCACTTGCCTTTATATCTCTGACTTTCTGGGTACAAAATCCCACAGGCTCAAGTGTATAGGATTTGCTGACTTTCCCTGAAGGCTCAAGGGCATGTATTAATTTCCATTCATTCCATTCCATTACTGATGTAGGCATAGCATACTATGAGCTGAGTCATGCGTCTGCACAGAAAACATTAAGATCTAATAGGGAAAGCACTGGTTACCAAAGCCAATGGATATTTTATCTGAGTAAAAGCTGTAGTAACTGATGAAGATGTTAAAGAACTGTCACATGTATTTCAGTCCATATACACTGTATAGTGGCATAACGTGATGGCTGAGCATTGTGCGATGCATACCAAAGAATAAAGAAAAGTGAAGGTAACTCAAAACTGTAAATGAAATTAACTTGCACATTCCTGATTCCAGCTACACTGCATTCTGTTCCCCTATATCTGCTATGAAGTGCTTACAACCATATGATTTGCACTTAAGATCATTGATGCTGTTCCCTATATCCATCACTTTCTCTGTCACTGAAAAGTATTCACTGACGTTCACTACCTGTTAACAGTGCAATAGTTGGTGCTTCAGTCAGTATGTTATCAATTACGAATGCTGACATTTGGCCAAGACACTATTCCAAACATCTATTTTACAGCAATATACAACAGGGATCTGTAATGACAGGGGCTGAGGATGTGGGCTGGAAATCTCACTTGAAAACCCCAGAAATTTTGTGCAGGCTGAAGAAAATACAAAGCAATTTGAATTCCTTGCCTAGAAGTTTAGAGAATAATGTACTGATTCTCTTCTGCAAGAAGTCTATTTGCCAGTTTTGGGTCACATATAGCAGTAAAGTTTGCTCACACCGACTCTATAAAGGTTGTCTATAAAGGATGTGAACAACATGGATTGACTATTTCTCTTTGATGTAGGCTTTAGAACATGTGAAACCAATAGATGACTGCAGAACTGGCAAAGCACCAGAAAACCAGGATAAAAACAGATACCAAGATATTCTTCCATGTAAGTATGCACAGTAATGAGAACATACATTCAGTGAACAAAGACACCGGAAAACAGAAAAACAGCTATAACACTGACATGTAGCAGGCAAATCCCACCACATCCTTAGTCACAGAGAGCTCCACTAATAATGAAACGTATTGAGATTCTTCGAAAAGAGGTAGAGTTCATGTAAGGATGTCTGCATTGCACAATATGTAATTTTCTGAAGTATCATCTTCCACAAGGCAGGACCTGGTCTGGTGGGGGGCCAGCTGTCTTGGTGTTTCCTTCCCTCTTTCTCAGAGATATTGATCTACTACATTTCTGTGGGCAAGTGTAACTTGAACTATAATAGCAGTTCTTTAAATCTATTTAAATGTACAGCTACATCTACTGCTTGTGACACAGTGGAATTCTGAAAAGTACAGTGGAAATCATGGAGTTATGTAGCTCTTGGAAAGATAAAGATTCTTTCAGAAGTATTTGAAAGCATAATATCCAACCAGAGCTTTCAGCTGCTCAGCTCTGATCTGAGTCAGAAACAAGTTATATCGCTGATGAGAAGTCATTTTAGAAAGGAGATTTGAGTCCAAGAGCTGAATGACTGCTTTAACAAGGATTTTAAAAAAAAATGTACTGCCCACTGATTCCCCGAGAGGTATCATGACAGAAGGAGAACACTTTCTGGACCCTTGATGTCTTTCTAAACTGCAGCAGAAGAACAACACATGCAAAATTTGTAGCACAGTTACCTCTCTATATTAGTGATACAGTATACATTCTCAGAAGTTTCCTGTTTTATAACACCAATATCCAGTGACAATGTTCCCATGCCATACATTAAAAGCAGTGTTGGATACACTATTTTGAATTGCTGCCAAACAATTCTATGGTAATTAGAAGGCTTGTCAGAGTGATACGCAAGTATCTTAAGAGAAATAAAGCTGCAGTGAACCATAAAATTTATCTGTGGGAATTCCTATCAGCAGTGATTAATATTAGTGCTACTAGCCAAATGTATTCTAAAATCCAGAGGTATACTTTGCTTGCTAGAGGCTGAGGTTCCCCATCTCCCGAGTGCTAGAGACAGCAGAACTCTGTTTCTGAGCTACAGCCGAAATAGTAACTTTCTGTTTCTGTACAGATGATAAGACACGAGTTCCTCTGGGAAAAAAGAATGGCTACATTAACGCAAGTTACATTAGAATGGAAGTTGGAGAAGAGGAACATTTCTATATTATAACCCAAGGGCCTCTGCCATCCACTATGGCTGATTTCTGGCAAATGGTCTGGGAGAGTGAATCAGATGTGATTGCCATGATGACAAAAGAAGTGGAGCTAGGGCAAGTCAAATGTCATCGATACTGGCCTGAACCTCCCCATGACTCTGTAGACCTGGCTAATTTCCATCTCAGGCTAGACAATTACCAGATTCTGGAATACTTCATAATTAGAACAATAGAAATGATCAACAAGCAGGTAAGTTGAGTATACGTAATACTTTCATATATGATGAAATTGATTAGATATTTTACGTGAGTAAATACTAGTGTTATTGTTTGCTTCTTCCGTAACATTTGCTCAGTATTTTTTAGGAATGTAAAAATCTGAGTAACAGGCATGAAATTAGGGTTAATGAGATGCTCCTTCTTTGCTCATTGCACAAGCAATGGTTCCAACATTACATATGTTTGGACAAGAATGTCCAAAAATTAGTCCTTTAATAGTCACAGAGCTGGTGTGTTCAGTGTTCTGCAGAATCGCTTACTGTTCTCATGAAATCAAATCAGTAAGGGCTGCTGGAGTGGGTTCATTTTCTGTAATGGTGGCTGGAAGGAAAGAGGGAAGAAGGTGGTTTTCATCCTAGAATTTAGAACAAATTATACTTCTTTCTTTCATGAAAAGACATGAATACACATGAAACTACAAATCTAGCATCAAATTTTTAGAAACCTAACAAATACAGAATCCAGGTGTAAGAACATGGAAATCGAGACAACTGTAAGTCCATCAGTCTTGCCTCAATATTAAGTAAAGCTTTGCAAAAATTTCTGCAGGACATATTAATTAATGGAATTATTAAAAGATTCATACTTGTGCCAGACTAACTTGGTGTCTTTTTCCATCAAGAAAACAATTTCTCTATATGAAGAAAATACAATTCACCTTATGTCACTGAGTGTGAAGCATAGTAAAGCATTTGATATGAGTCTTCCCAAAAGATTAAGATGGGAAGAGGGGCCGTTATATGTGATTGTTTCAATGAAGATGTTATGTTTGCTATGTTTGTCTTGGAACAGTATCAAATTGCTACAGAAAGCCACAGGTTTACTTCAGCAGAAATCCAGACATGCATTCAAATTCTTCTGATGGTAAAAATCCAGGTAGTTCTTTTGCATTCAGCTTAACATGTTTTGGCAAGCTGGCAACAAGAAGTACTGTCCCAGGACCATTCAATTAATAATACTTTTTATTTTATCTACATTATGATTATTCTTGTAAGCATTTTTTAGTTGATTTGGTTTGTATGTTAGGGTATCTAATCACAAATTGTTCTTTTATATCTGATAGCCAGAATAGCATTTACGATCTTACTATCGTGGCTATCATATTACTACTCTTCTATTAGTACAGCTTCATTCAGTTACAAAAACCATTTTAGTAAACAAATGTTCTAATTTAACAAATGTTTTTGTTTTTCCGTTCTAACCAACAAATAAGATAATTACATCCTTTTGGGGCAACAGAGTAACTTCAGTGTCTCATCAAAATTATATGAAGTAAAGTTCCTAGGCATGTGTCTTCTGAGTGCATTTCTGAAAACCTAAAAGAAACCTTAATAGGGTCAAGCATGAAAAGCTGAAGAATCATAGAATCATAGAATCATAGAATCATTAAGTTTGGAAAAGACCTCTAAGATCATCAAGTCCAACCGTCAACCCAACACCACCATGCCCACTAAACCATGTCCCTAAGCGCCTCATCTACACGTCTTTTA
>JAYKAV010002822.1:5559280-5597006 GCA_035582835.1 Phoebastria nigripes | reverse complement strand
CCGGCACTTGGCCTTGTTGAACCTCATACAGTTGGCCTCAGCCCATCGATCCAGCCTGTCCAGGTCCCTCTGCAGAGCCTTCCTACCCTCCAGCAGATCGACACTCCCGCCCAGCTTGGTGTCATCTGCAAACTTACTGAGGGAGCACTCAATTCCCTCATCCAGATCGTTGATAAAGATATTGAACAAGACCGGCCCCAAAACGGAGCCCTGGGGGACACCGCTCGTGACCGGCCACCAACTGGATTTAACTCCATTCACCGCAACTCTCTGGGCCTGGCCGCCCAGCCAGTTTTTTACCCAGCAAAGAGTACACCTGTCTAGGCCATGAGCCACCAGCTTCTCTAGGAGAATGCTGTGGGAGACAGTCAAGTCTGTCAAGTATGTTGCAAATTCACCTGCAGAATGAGGACCGGAGATAGTGCCACATATCTCAGTGTAATGATCCCGATCATTGCACATCGAGGAATGTGATCCACGTAACGGTTAACCTGAGTAGGTCCAAGCCTGTGCTGTGCTGTGCTGCACATACAGTGTAGCCTTCAGGCCTGTGTTGTGCTGTGAATATCTCTTAGCTGCAGGATAAAAGTAGCCAGCTAATTGTAACAGAGAACCTGTAGGCAGCTCCCACTTGCTACTGGTGATTATGCCACCTGCAAGTCCTTGCCTTTACCTAAAAGTGCAGCAAGAAGTTCTCATGTGAACATTCTTTCTGTTGGACAGTAGAAATGCTGAATGGAGTTGTTGTCCTGTGAGAAAACAATATAATAGTTCAAATGATCAAAATGGGGTACAGCACACCTTCCACAGACAGGGTCTGCACGGCGTGCTGCGCCCAGATCAGATGCCTGTTTGATGCTGCACAACTTGGGGTTCCCGGCATCTGAAGGGACATAAGATTATCTGTATTATCCTCTCTTCCTTCACAGTGTTAGCGCTAATAAATAGCACTTTAAATGATACTTTGCATAGTCTGAGTGCCTTTCTTACTGGAATTATAATGGAACAGGTGCAAAACACTCAGTTCCCAGTGAAGGACAATGATATTTCTCACAGTGGTTAAATCACAAAGCTGGGCTCAACGTGAAGCTTGCCTGCCTACTGCTTGCAAAGATGACTGAATATTATTGTAATACTACAAAAAATAGATCCCAGCTGAGATCTCTACACTGAAAAGAGAGCTCGTTCTTGCAGTCTAAGCAGGCTGAGGGTGACAGTCCACTATTAGATTAATCTTTTAAATGTCCAGTAATGTGTGATGGAAGGGCACAGCACTTATAAAGATATGTGTAATAGTAAAGTGTGATTTGCACTGATGTAGCTCTGTAGGTTTAGAAGTAAGCTTGTGAAACCAGAAGAGTGTTCTGTAGTGCCATACAGGTATCATTTTTCTTGTCTTGGTCAATTACTTAATGCACACCAGGAATAACAGAACCTCATACTTCATTCATGCTTCTCCAGGCCCAATAGCATGGAACAATTAACACCAAACCACAGAACTACAAAACCACAGAATAGTTGAGATTGGAAGGAACCTCTGGAGATTATCTAGTCTACACCCCCCAAATCAGAGCAGTGTCATCTAGAGCTTAGGACTGTGTTCAGCTGGGTTTTGAATATCTCCAAGGATAGAGACTGCATGACCTGTCTAGGCAACCTGTTCTGATATTTGACCATCCTTAGAGTAAAAAAGTTTTTTCTGATGTTTAAATGGAATTTCCTGTATTTCAATTTGTGCCCATTGCATCTTGTCCTGTCACTGGATACCACTAAGAGGAGTCTGTTTCCACCCCCTTTACTTCTTTACTCCCTCCCATCTAGGAATTTGTACATATTGATAAGATCATAGAATCATAGAATAGTTTGGATTGGAAGTGACCTTTTAAAGGTCATCTAGTCCAACCCCCCTGCCCTGGGCAGGGACATCTTCAAACTAGACCAGGTTGCTCAGAGCCCCATCCAACCTGACCTTGAATGTTTCCAGGGATGGGGCATCTACCACCTCTCTGGGCAACCTGTTCCAGGGCTTCACCACCCTCAGCGTAAAAAATTTCTTCCTTATATTTAGTCTAAATCTACCCTCTTTTAGTTTAAAGCCATTCCCCCTTGTCCTGTCACAACAGGCCCTGCTAAGATTGTCCCCATCTTTCTTATAAGACCCCTTTAAGTATTGAAAGGCTGCAATAAGGTCTCCCCAAAACCTTCTCTTCTCCAGGCTGAACAACCCCAACTCTCTCAGCCTTTCCTCATAGGAGAGGCAATCCATGCCCCTGATCATTTTTGTGGCCCTCCTCTGGACTCGCTCCAACAGGTCCATGTCTTTCTTGTGCTGAGGGTTCCAGAGCTGGATGCAGTACTCCAGGTGGGGTCTCACCAGAGCAGAGTAGAGGGGCAGAATCACCTCCCTCAACCTGCTGGCCACGCCTCTTTTGATGAAGATCCCCCCTGAGCATTCGCTTCTCCATGCTAAACAACCACAGTGCTCTCAGCTTCTCCTTACACGACAGACATTCCAATTTCTTAATCATCTCAGTGGCCTTAATATGCCAGTACTGATTCAGAGAAAGGATGAGATTCCATCCAACAGCTGCATGTCTACTGAAATTAGGAGATACAGTTTTTTGGTGCCTGCTAGCATGAGAGAGTTGCTGTTTTAATACCACTTACGCACTGATCAAGGCCTGAGAAGCCAATATGGGAGTTTAAGAGAAGATGCAGAGTCTGGAGTATCTCTTGGATGTCAGTCTGCAAGATCTGCCAGTGACCAGCTCTACTTTTTAGCTAGTCTTAACTCTTTGGTGTCTTTCTTTTTGTATAACTGAGTTCTGTACATAGCTCCCTCCCATAGGAAGTAGGTGGCTGTTCAGAATTCATTGCTCCTTCTGCACAGCACCAGATACACATGTACGCCTGAGGGACAGTGAACTTTTTGAGATCCTGCTCTGAATTTTACAGCTATTTAGCTTGCTCATTAAACCATTCAAAAACAAAAAACAAAAACCAGCTAAAATGCCCGAGAGCAGTACACCCCCAACCAGGCGACAGACACAATGGGGACTATACAGTAGCTGTCCAGCGCCCCAGCTCATTACACAACCTAGCAATTAACTGAAGTTGCCTGTGCTCCCTCCCCTCCCTGCATTTATTCTCTTGAGAGATGACAATTCTTTCTCCTCCTTCCTGTTCAACCCTCTTGGAAGGGCGCCCTAGAGATTGTAGGCTTTCCTTTTCCATCACACTGCTGTAAAAAAGCTCGTAACTATTTCCCTGACCACTTTCTTCATGGTTGAAGTAGATTTAGCCCAGGCAAAGCACCAGCTGCCGTACCTCTTGGCCCATTCAGTACACCTACAAATAGCTTCCAAGGCAGAAATGACATGCGGTGAGCTTGCTTAATGCCAGCATCCTTGGATGAGTGACAAGGACACTATGGGAAATAATGAACATTAGGGAAATGTAGTAGGGAAATGTAGCTATAGCAACACTAGTATTCACAAAGCAAATCCCCACCATGAGTGCAAGGAAACTGCTGTTATGGTATATGTAAAAGTGCTGATAAAGCAGGAACTTGGGCTACAGCATCAGGAGAGAGCATGCCTGGCCTGCAGTCTTGCCACAACCAGTAACACATGCAAAAGCACACCTATACCAGACAGAAACTTAGCTCACACACTTTTGGAAAAGTTGGGTGAAACAACAGATCCAAAACTCTTGAGTCTTTGCAAGGAAATCCCAAACCTCGCTCAGCTGGCTCCAGATTTTACTGCAAGTTTAGCACCATGTCATCAAAGGAACCATCTACTGATAACACTGTTGTGGTGATCAGGAGGCTGCCATTGTTCCAGAGGAAGGAACTGAACCTTGGTCTCTCACTAAACTATTGTCCTCCATCTCATACCTATTTTATCCACTGAAACCAGGCAAAACTTGTAGTTGTGTATTCAATAGAAACACAGACAGTGCTTTTTTGCTTTTTTTGGAATCCTAAGCTGAAATAATTGAATGACTCTTGGGGAATTTTGACTTGCAGTAGATAAAAGAAATAAAAAGTTAGTTTATTTAACTTGGAATAGCACTACACATATTCCTCCAGAACTCCTGGGTTCCTCTCTTCACCATATCTATAATTAATTGTAAGACAAGTTCCTTAACAATATCATGCCTCATTTTCCTTGTCCACTGTTTTGCCATCTTAAAGGAGATGCATGAGTCACGGGTAATGCTTGCGAAGTGTCAAGGAAGTACTCAAGGAAAAGACAATACAAAGCATAAAATATTCTTCATGCTTGCACTTTTCGGTTACCACACATTCCCCTCCACCACTGTGCATGAGTTAGGGTACATGTAGCAAGCATCTGTCTCTGTTATTAGGAAATTTGTGCTGCTTCATTAAGGGAAACATTTCACATGACTGTGAGCTATTTCCGTTGCACGTGCCTGTCCCCTGGAAAGAATAGGATTCTACTAATGTATTTGAACAGCAAGTAGGAACAAAGTGGTTATTTCACAGCTGGAAATTCTATTAGTATCACCTAACTTGAGCCACTTAGCACAGGCTGAGCATCATTCCTTTTGCTTGACAGCAATTTTAGATCAAAAGATCTAAAACTGTTCCCATAATCAGAATCCGGACAAAGCTTGGGAAGCCAGAAGCAGCGGGATGACCACACCTCTCAGCTCAATACAAATGCTCAACTGCTTCAGAGCAACATTGCTCTAGGCAACAGCAGCTCCTTCCAGAGCACTCCATGCCAGCTCCTGCTGAGATTTTCAATCTCATGGAGACTCCTCCACCTACTCCCCTTCTCATCACCATTCACTTAGATCCCTAGCTAAGAGTGTGGGTGGCTGCAGGATTATGTTCTTCTGCTAGACTTTGTCAGCGGCTCAAAAGGCAAGGTTCAATTACCCAAGGAGTCCTCCTGGGGACTTACATAACACTGGTTTGAGCTCTATCAAAGCATCTGGTGAAACTCAGTTATTGCCTTGGAGTTCTGAGAAGGACACAGAATAAGCTGGAAGCACCACCAACAAGTAAATATGTTAAAAATATCCATTGAATAAAACTTTTCTTCCTTCCCCTTTGTCAACAGTTCTCCCCTCTTAGTTGTTCAGTTAATAGGGCAACAGGCTTGCACACCCCTCTTCTGATTGTGCACCTTGACTCCCAGTTTTTTGTAAAGTCATTGAGGAATCCAAAGTATAGCTAGGTTACCTCCAGGTGGTCAGGACTGCACTGGTCAATGGCCTGTAGCCAGCTGAAGTGATTACAGCCTTGGGCAGGGAAGAGAAAATTTTATCAAAGCTGCTGCTCTCTGTAGCTTCAGTCAAAGTTGCCTCAAAATCATTACACAGATCAGCTCCCTGAGAAGTCTTCAAAAAGCAATCCATATACAGGACTAAGAACAGACAATAAAGTTTCTTACCACAGTCTAGGTTACCACTTAGCTTTTCTAGGACCTGTACCACACTGCTGCTGACAGATGAGGCTGGTCCTTAATCAAAGCACATTTGGTCCCATTCACTTCACTTGTCTGCTCCTTACCAATGCAAGGTTAGTAAAGTTTAATCACACCCTCATCCCTTCTTTTCCACCATTTACACCAAAATGATCTGTGACTAATGTGTTTGTGAGATGTGTTCTGGCTGCTCTTCTTCCTGTCCACCAAAAGGAGGACACCCTGTCCTCTCCACAGCTTTCAGCCACAGGATATACACATATTCAATTCCCTTTGCAGTTTCCCTCCAAAACTCCAGCATTTCTCTTCCTGTCAGGCTGTTCGTTGAACACTGACTGCGATGTGACCGATCTGCTTTTAATTCTCAGTTACCTCTTCAACAGCTGGGGGTACCGAGCCTGTATATTGCAATTGCCTTGGCTTCTGGAAGAGGCAGAATATGCCCATTCCCAATCCATCTCATATCACAAACACACATGATCTCTGGGAAAGGTCTGGGAGAAAACTGGCAGGATTGGGAAGGGCATCTGCAGTAGTGTAGACGCATTCACCAGCCTACAATGCCACGGGAGCAGGTTGATGATGGGTGCAGGCTGCCAACAAATTATGCAGGAAATGGGGCAGGCAGGGAGAATTCCCACCTTTCTTTAACTCCTTGGAGTAATGATGTCCTCTTTCCTTTGTTCTCACCCTCTGCCAAATCACAGAATAATCTACACTAAAATAAGACATCCGTTCACTCCTCAACCTAAGACACAGTAACGTGTGTGTTTGTGTGTGAGTGCACAAGTATGCATGTATGTAACACTGCTCTCTACAGAACAGAATCAAAAACATTCAACTAAGTGCCCCTTTACAGCTACTAGAGATTTTGTCAGTGGGGATTTTGCCTTCATTCCTGTCTGTGCTTTGTGCTGGAGAATCAAGATGCCATGTGTGTAGCGTGGTGGTGAACACGGCTTTCTCTCTGGGTATGGACTTAACAGCTTATCCCTGTGTCATAATAGTACCATGAACACCTCAGTATAAGCAGAACTGTTTCCTGCTCCAGTGCTGGTCAGGGAAGCTAAAATAATGGGCTTGCCCAACACTAAACTCCAAAGACTCCATATAGTCTGCTATGTTAAAGGCCTAAGGTCTGTCCAAGTAGCTTTAGGCTCATGCCCTGTGCTCACTGTGCCCATGTAAATATCCACTAACTAGATGAGCTTTCAATAAGGGCCCCATCTGTGTGTACTTTTGTGTTTGCATTAACATGAGGCCAGGGCTAGCAGAGTACTAGCAGGAGGGATGGTGACAGTGGCCTGTCAGAGGGGAAAACCACCCTGTGAGGATATGTGTGATGGACCCACTGGAGTGAATTAGGTCACCTAGTACTGTCATAAACAACAGGGCCAGAGCTCATACAATGGCAAGCAGCCTCCCATATGAAGGTCTTTGGACAATTGGCTCTGCTAATAAGGTTACCAGCAGTGATACTACATGTCATGACATCACTGCAGAGACAAGCTGGCATGGGAAGGGAAGCAGAGGTGTGAGGAGCTCAAGACAGGCAACCTGAATCCTTAGAGTGAAAAAATTTCTCCTAAGTAGCTAAGAGGATATCTGCTTTGGACTTGACGGATTTCACCCTGAAAATCCACCCTGCTTTGTCCTCTAACCTAACTCTTACTGAAGGATGAAAAGATAAATAGGCTGCAGCAACAGGCTGTGATTGTTTGAACTTACCAGTGACTTTAAGGTCCCAGTTCAGCATTCTTCAAGGAAGGGTTGAATTTCAGGAACTGCTGTGTATCCACATTCTGGATTCTCAGTAGTAGCTGGATCTGTGGTGTAGCCTTCACAATTGCTTCTGACAACTTTGACCATCATTTTACTGATTTCTTCCTTCTATATCCATTCTTTCCCATTACAAATCCTGAAAAGGGATGAAGGAGAAAAGGAGATTGATTGGTAACATTTCAGACTCTTCCCCCTTTATCAAAGGCATTACAAAACCCTTGGAAAATGCAGGGAATCCCCTGTCTTTCAGGGGACATACTGTTCCAATATCTAAAAGACACTGGGAGAAAATTTTGTTGGTTATTACTTGCTCCATCTTGTGAAGCTGCACAAATGCTGTACACAGCTAGATCCAAAAAATGCACTTGCAAAAATGAGAACAAAGGCAATAGTGCTTATGTTTATAGAATTAAAAACATCCAGAAAAAAATGGAAAAACTCATTCACATGCATCCGCATGCAGATCCAATGGGACAATTCATTTGAACTTCAAGCAACTCATTTCCACTTTCCTCACCAGAATTAGCATGAATACAACATTAACTTCACTACCCTTCCTTTCACTGAAGTTTTGTGCTCATTATCAGACCCACACCTAATCCAAACTCTGGGCACACATATCTAACTGCTCACAAGTGGGTTGCTGAACATACCCACAATGGTACTTTCCAGGCTAAGGCATCTATGTGCTTTGTGCAAAGTTTAAACACAATGGAGACTGGTTATATCACAGGGGTCTGGCACTGCATGACGAGCAAATGTGACCTGCATCATTTGCTTTTTATACTGATATTCTGACCAGGCTGATAAAAAGATGGTAGTTACATGCCTGCAAAAATCCAATGCCAAATTCCTTGTATTTCAGCTCTGTTATGTCCCATCAGCATTTCAAACCCTTTGATCTCTAAACCATACAGTGTTCAGTATGCATCATTATAGCATCATGTTTCGATTTTGTACTCTTGTGATTCTGAACATAAAATCAATAGAAATTTTTATGGCCTGTTTTGGGGGGAATATTTTTAAAATTTGTTTTATAAATTACTTGGGAGTGAGGGAAAAGCTGGCAGTGCAGAAGAGGGTTGGTGGCAGAAGATGGAAGCAAAAGGCTTGTGATCCTTTCAGTTCCCACCAGATGTCACCAAGCTCTCAAGGATCTCTGGAGTCAAGGCAACAGAAGCCTCCTGCTTGAGTGCCAGACACGTACAGTGTCTTTCCCTTTTAAAGAGAACAGGGTAAAACGGCAAACGTAAGGAGCTGAGGACAGAGCCTTTCCTTGTGTCAGTGGATGAAACACTGCTGAATCGCTACTGAGCCAAAGCTCCTATGATTTCACTGCTGTTGGATAGTTTAATCTGAAAGGAGTCAACCTCCCTTCACTTACGACTAGGGAACACTACCATCAGAGTTCTGCTCTCCTCTACCTGAAACACCCGGCAGAGCAGGCAGGAGGTACAATAACATACACAAAAAGAAGTTTGTGTTACTGCTTTACAGGCTACAGACTCTGAGATGAAGTGGCCTGCCTGAAACTGCATAGGGAGTCGTGAGCTAAACTGGGCACTGAAGCCAGCTTTCCATGCCCATCTTGAAAAACACTTCCCAGTAAGCATCCTGCTTTTCAAGGCAGTGGTTCCCTTCTGAGTTTTACTGAGTGCTGAGCATTGTGGTCTTGCATAGCATAAATATCTGAGGTCTCGCTACTCAAATATGTGTGTTCCCCAAGAATAAGCCAGTTTGCCAAGAGGCTCTCCTCAATGCATCCCAACTGGCAGAATAGCACTCTTAAGGTTCTGCCATCAGAGGAAATGTTTAGTCTCAAAGAGATTAGATGCGCAGACTAAGTAAGATGAATAGAAGTTGACAAATATCCAAGATGTATGTTTGAGAATGAAGAGGCTGAACTGGAAATGAATGGATTTTAATGAGAGAAGGGAAGGAAATTCACCACGAATTGCAGACATCTATTGTCCTGAAAGGGTGTTGTTCCCCATGGCCCCAGAACAAACATGAAAGGCACACATTCCATGAGGTATTGTTGGGGCTGGCTTGACGATGGCAGCTTGGGCCTGTATAGCACCTTTCATGGAGGGCTTCAAATCATTTCACTTCTGAGAGGTTGGTAGCATTATTCTGGGCTTTTTACAGACACTGAAGTACGCGCTGAGACAAAATGACTTGGCCTCACAGTGAGCAAGTCCCAGAGCTGGGAAAGTGAATCCTGATCAGTATAAATGAACCACTGGCCTAGTGCCTTATTTCTGCAACCTTGCTCCTAGGGAAGCATGGCCGTTGGTTTCTATTGTGCCATCTCTCACAAATGACATTGCAATGAAGCGACCCTTGTCCATAAGAATAGCAAAACCTGTTTGTCCTGGGTAGCTGGGAATGGAGTGCACATTGCTCCCTACAGTGTACACAGCAGCCAAGGGCATGCAGAAGAACGAACACAGTTTGGCCTTACTCTTTGGTGCCCTGACAAGCTGACAACAGTCACAGGGTGATTCAGCTCAGGAGTTAGTCTTATGCGTTATTTCTGTGACTCAGCAGGTAACCCTAGTCTTGTCTCCCGCCCACTGCAGCTATCAGTGTTACATTCTCCCCCTGGCCTACCAAAATAGCTTCCAATCTAGAACTGGAATATCCTCGTTGTTAAGGTGCAAGTTGTCTCCAAGAGTTGTGTATATCTTTTTAAAATAGTTCATGACTGCAGACAGAACACACACAAACCATTCACTGCTCCATGATTACGTGGTCCCAATTCTGCTTCCCGAGGGGGAGAGGGGAACTACAATCCCAGCCTGGGCTTTCTCTCCACTGTTTTTCCCTACATCAACAAAAGTGATCTATACAGTTATCACAAACTCCTTCTCTTCTTCTGGGAACTTCTCTCCCTCCTCAGTTGGGCCAATGACTAAATACAGTATCATAGCATTTCTAATGCTACATTTTCTGACAGAATTATAGTTTCTCTTCCTGACATAAACATCTTGCTTTGACAAGTACACAGAAACATCCAACATTTAAAAGGCAAGGTGGACATTGTAACCCCTCCCCTTCTGGTACAGAATCAAATTACCCTTCTTTTCTCCCTCCCATCAGCATTCATCGTCATGCATGCCCATGACAAACCCTACTTATACACACATGAATAGGAACTGACTATGGGATTGGAAGCACAAACCTCTGCCACTTACAGAACGCTGCTTCTCTCCTCCACTAGAGACAGACATGATCACAAGTGACACAGTGCATTTGCTCACACACCAGCCGGCCTTGTTCAGTTTGTGGTGCAGCCTGTGCTATTGAATGTTCACTGCTTCTGGTACACAACTTAGCTAGACTTAGTAATTCTAATAGCTGGCAGCTCTTTTGCAGCTACCTGAGTTGCAATCACATCCATGACCACAATGTTGCTGTAAACTTGAAAGGCCATCTGAACATTTTGCCTGTTAATTGTTTTGTCACCAGTGGGAAATTTTCCACCTTTGGGGCTATTGGAAGGAATTCAAGCCATAAAGCAGAAGGATAGCAGGACTCTGATCAGCTAAACACTAACTTCTAATCTAAAAGGCCTGTATTTTACTTCTGACTCTTTTCTTGATCCTTTTGCCTTCTCAAGATTGTTTATTTCTCATCTGTTAATTATAGCTCATCATTTTTTTCCCAATAAAAAAAACAGATGAAGGGAAAAGAATGAAAAAAACATCAACAATGAATTTCAACATGTAGCTGAAAAGCCAAAACCTCTTTGCTTTCCCAAAATCTAGACAAAACTGCAGAGGCCCCCAGGAAGAATTCTTGTTTCCAAGCAGTTCAATAAGCAATTTGAGCCAGGGATTACTTTAATTCTTCTCTAAAAAAGATTCCTTAGAGGGCAACTAATCTTGAATGATCCTGCTATAATAAAATATTAATGGATAGAAATAAATCTCCAATATCACTGCCATGTCATGCTCCCAGAAATAGGTGCACCTACCACGGCTCAGGATTAGTAACTTTGGTCCTGCTGTAGAGAGGCAGCCCTACCTGTTGCCTGGCCCTACTGCAAAGCAAAACAGCACATATCATCCTGAGAAAGTACATATAGATATCTGGCTCCTTAATTGCATCAATGGTCCCTGCTTGACTGTGTGTACTTCCTTGACTAAGAAATGAGTCTCACAGAAGTTGATCATAGAAATCTCCCTATAATGAAGGTTTATGGTTTCTCCCAGTCATGCAGTCCCTACAGGCATAGCTGCATTCCAGCCTGTGTTTAAAAAATTGCTAATGGAAAATACTTCCACACTCAGTGACTAATTACTTTCTCCCTCAGAAGTAAAATCTTGGTTTTGTTGTGAATGCACTACCTTTTAACTGTTAGTTTCAAGGGAAAGACTTAAAAGGGACAAGGGATATCCTGTAGTACCTATAGTACTGCTCTTATTATGCTTTTGCCTGTTAGACCCTGCTTTTAAGTAACTGATAATTAGGGTTTAAAACCCAGTTTGGTTTCCTGTTGATTCATGTCTGAAAATCTAGAATATGACAAATGTACTAGTGACAATTCACTGAACTTCGTATAACTCCCTATATTCCCTATAAGGTTCAGCGTTGCTGGCATCAAATGCCTGAAAATAAGAGAGGCTTTTCTTCAAAACTGTAAGATTCACTTAAAAATAAGTATTTCTTTTTCAGTGAGGTGTTGGGTTGGTGTTGCAGTAGTTTTAGAGAATATGTTCAGATTTTCTTCCCCAGCCACAAGCATTATTTACTTGATAAGCACACGACTCCATGAGCCGGGTTTTCAAGCAAAAAAAAGCCACAAATGTTTTAAGACTTTCCTTTAAAGCACAAGACTTAGTGATGCTGACAACTCCTACATGGTTCCAAACGGAACTGCACATAGCTCACGGGTTGTAGGAACGTTTCTTGCTGGCATCCACAAGCTCAGAGGATCTGCTCTCCTCCCTGCCCCACCCCCACCAAAAAGGAAAAAGATATAAATATAAATATGAACTGTGATCGTGTTCTTGGCAGGAAACACAACAGGTTAGCAGGTAGGAAAGGGGCCACGGTGTTCTTCAGAAGGCTCCTTAATTTGGATTATGAGAGGCATTGTGCGTCATATATACTCCAATTTTGACACAGCAGTTGTGACCATCTAAAATGACCTGCACAATACAGCCTGGACAGTCAAATCCCCTCATTCAGGTGTCCACAGTTTAGGCGTGAACAATGACACACATGTTAGGGAAACACTGCTACTCTGTTCCTTCTCATTCCGTCCCTGGACTTTGAGATGCTCAAAAGCCAGAATCTTATGGACCACATCTCTGTCCAGATTTTGGCTCAGCTGCCTCCTCCAGCACAAAAAAAAACGCATACTGAGCTCTGATAGAGCCTCAGTTGCCCATCTTATCTGAAAGAGGATCACTCCAATTGGGACATCTGGCAAAAAGTAGCAGCACAGTGTTGGGAGTGAGAAAGGCAATGCTGAGAAATTAAGTCATTTGATTCCTGAGCACAGCTGGCTGCCTTCACGTCCCTGAGAGGGCTAGGGTTTGGGGGAGGGGTATAAATTGCTTGTTTCAAACTGTCCTTATTAGCCAGACATTTCATTTAAATTGTATTTAGCACCTGCCTCCAATTACCTGACTTCAAGGCCGATGCGTGACAGAAGCTGGAGCTCTGATTAAATCCATGCTTTGTACTAGTGAGCCATTAAGCCAAATCAAGGCTCGCCGCTCCTTTGAATGAGATCATTTGTCTTCATTAAAAGTGGCCATCCTTGATTGCCCTGACAGGAGCTTCTCCCTGCAAGATAACAAGGCCTGTTATTGTTGAGAGGTAAAATAATGTATTGCAGTCCCCTGGAGAGTGATTTGTATTTATTAATGTTCCCACAAATTACTGTACCCTGATTAACATGTGACTGTGACAGGCAGCAGTGTGTGCTGCTCATCATGGCCATTCATGGCGGCCACTGTCTCTCCTCAGATCACTAGATAGTAACAGAACGTAAGGAAGCTGCCTCCTGCCCTTTAATGATGCCTTGGTTCTGACAGGGTGTGATGGACAGAGCCTTTGCCAGGCTGTGAAAACCTAACTAATCACATCTCTGATCAGGTCTTAATCTTCAGTCCAGATACAGAAGACTACATAAAAGTCACCTTCTTTAATAATAATATAACACTCCATATTTTCACCACTGTGAACTAGTATCTTATACTACTTATCCACAGATTTTGAAGTGTTTTACTAAGGAGATCCAACTTCAGTGGTGAGGAAAGAGAAAAAGAGGAAATTTGTAAACTGACTTTCTCACGATCACCTGGGAAGCCAGGAAAAAAGCAGGTGCAGAATTCAGGTCTTTTGAACCACTAGCCCTGCCATTTGGCACATTGAAAACTGTACAAATCCCAGTGCACTTTAATTTTGTGACAATAAAAATTGAACTAGAATTAGTGTAACATGTTCTTCCACAATGATATAAGTAAACCATCTCCAGAGGTCCTGTACATGGGTGACAGGAAGCATACAGGAGATTTAGAAGTAGATAAATAGCTGCAATACCTACTGAGGTGGGACTGTTTGCTAGCCCATCTCTGGGTTCCAGCTCTGGGTCTCCTTCATCCACCCCCTTGAAATAAAGGGCTTCAATATACACTTGAAATCTTTCCTCGTGTTTCACTTAACTCTTGCTTCACAAGTGATAGTCAGATGCCATATAGAACTACTTGCAGCATTTCCAGTGGAAGAGTTTATTGTTATCTACTGACTTCAACAAAGTAAGTAACACCTGAAAAGTATTCAGAGGGGAGAATCTTATTCCATAATTCCAACTTTTAAGTTAATGAGTTTTGACTTGATAATTTGTATTAATTTCATCCATCTTATGCAGCACATACACGTCTGGGTGAACAGATATATGAAATAATTTAAAAGTGTTGTCTTATAAGGTATGTTTATTGTTCTGCAGTGAAATTCTCTATAATTCTCTTTCTCTGGGAATTTTTGAAATGAAACCTAAGTACCACCCAGGGATCTAGGCCACTGAGCCCGTTCTATGACAAATCACATATGTGAACATTCTTCTGCTCTACATATTAGCAGTAGAAGTGATATGGGAAGGCGTATCTGAAAGTACATACTGAAAAGAATACAGACTGCATCTTCATACTGTATTTTACTCTGCCATTAGAGCTCTTTGACCCAAGACAGTCAAACAACTGACAGGTCAGCAAGAAGAGAGCAAAGTCTGACTCACATGTGGCCTGTCAGTGCCTTACTGAGAGCAAGCTCTCTGCTCTCACAAGCTGCCTGGCTTCCTCATAATTCCTCACATACAAAGTAAAGCCTGCCATCTCTCTTAATGTGTAGCTGAGTACATCAGCCACTTATCAGAAGCTAGGTGATCTGGCAGAGGCATGTTCCTTGGGATGTAACGATCAGGTGACTTTGATCGCGCCTGTGCTATTAAAAATGGGGTAGTGCTGCGTATCCTGTGAGTCTCTCCACACCAGAGAATTCTGGATTTCTCTACTCTGACCTTGAAGTCTTTAATTAGTCCATTACACCAACCCTCTGTCATTTCCTTTCAGCCCAGGAATCCTTTGGTATCCTGCCCTGTTATCTCCAAGGCAAATATGAATAAGGGTCTTGATGATTAGATAAATAGTGCAGAAAACAGATGTGAGGGGCTGCAAAGTGTATACATTATGAATAGTATTGCAATAACATCTTTAATCCCTTAATGAGGGCACTTTGTCAGGGTAAGGGAAGATAGACAGACTGAGGGATTTTGCTGCTGTATACAGAAGCCCAAAGAATGCTCTTCAACTAACAAACGTAACCAACGTCATGACACATTCTTACTTCTTATTTTTGTACTCCCTGAAACTTGCACTGATTTGCACATGTTTTCAGAGATGCCATTTTTATTTTCATGCAAGGGTCCTCTTTCATATATTGATATATTTGTCTGTGACTTTAACAACAACATACAGGGAGAGCTGTAAATTGGAAGACAGTTGAGAACAGCCGAGATCTACACACCTTTGTTGAGCATTTTGGGCAATACTTTTCATGATCTGCTCACAGAAGTCGCCACGACCTGGCCCGGTTCTGTGTTTGGAAAGCCCTTATGTGCTGCGTAGATTTGCTTGGGAAATTTTGCGTGTGCCCAGTAACCAAGAAAGTACAGTCTAAGGAGCTGATGGCCTGACACTGCATTACTTCCCAGAGCTCTGGGAGATGCCTGCTAATCCTGTAACACATCTAGGCCCTTCTGGGGGGCAGGCCAGATTTCTGTCCATGATCAGAAGTAGCATGCAAGAGGCTTGTCTTGTGGTATTATGGCATTTCTGCCTCCAGACGCAGATGGAAACCAGACATGAAACAACATCTTACTCTAATAGCTGAGATACTCCAAAGGTTTGGGTTATATTTGGTACTGAAATGGTGGGAGGAAAGTGGGGAGAGAGGAGGAGGCTTGGCACATATATTTTTATCCTGTTCCCACCTAGACTTGCGTTATGGTAAGATGTTTGCTTTCTTTTTTTCCTCTTTCCTCTAAGTTGTACATTTAACGTATATAACAGAATTTAGCACTACTGATGTCTATGGCTGTTAGCCCATACTCACTCATCCCTGGTGTTATCTGTTATCTGACAAACCAGCAGTTGTTACACTCTTTTCACCTTACAGGCAGCAGCAGCCTGACACTTGACATGCTGCTGGATAAAAGATGCAAAAAATGTTGGAATAAAGAAATAAGAGTAGCTTTTTGTGTACCAAGCTAACATCACACACCAGCATACTAATCTACGCAATTGTTCAGAACAGTGGGGATTAACAAAGCACTTAAAGTTCTTTGAACTCTCAACGCAGAGTTACCATTAGCCCTCTCCTTACAAGTGCAAAATGCCAGGCATGGAAAAGATGAAGAGTTCTCCTCAGTACATTGACTAGCATAAAGGATCTGGCACAAGGGGGGAGCCACCTACCCAGTAAAAATGGTTGGTAAAGTTTAATACGATTTTAGTATAGAAGAGAAGAATGCACAGCCATTGTTTCCCCTTCAAGCGACAATCTGTTTCCAGCCTTGGCCTTTACAGCTTTGTGCCATACCATTCTCAAGATACACTGCAACCTGCCAGTGCTAATCTTATGTGGAAAGGGTAAAAATTGGGAAAGTATCTAAAAAAGTTGTCTGTCTGTCTAGATCGCAACCAAACCATCTTAATCTGAATGTGTGAACACAGGACTGGTAGGGGGCATCCAGACCATCAAAGCCAGTCCTCCACAGCTGTAGACAACCAAGCAACAACTGAGCTGGCAGACATATGCAGGCTCTTTTGCAAGATTTCCAGGACTTCCAGCATCTGGCTGGGCTGGAAAACCCCAGCCTGTGCTGTGGAGCATTAACACAGTACTTCCATTTCAGACTCCAGCTGGAACTAGGGGCCATAGAGACAGCCATGAAAAAGAATCACTGTTAACAAAAAAGGGACCCTTTGAACCAAGCTTTTCCAAGCTGCCAAGATGAGCCACAGAATCCATTTGAGCAGACACTGTTTCAAGCAGAACAGAACTGGAAAGACTGGAGTCTGCAACCATTTGGGTGAAATGCAGGCAGGTGGTATATTGCTGTGTCATGGCACTATCAAATAGGGAAAAGCACTGATATCTTCTTAGTATGAAAAGGTTTCTGGAATTCTCTGCTGTATGTATTATTTTGTCTGCTATCACAACAATTATTTGATTGCACTGTGTAAATTGTCTCCCATCAGGATTGGGACTTCGTTGTAATGGGTGCTGTGCAGTCCCTGCCTTCTAAAATTAACATATGAAACATCGTAAGAGATCTGATTTTATGGATGTTTGCACTGGAGATACATCCAATAACAAAACCCTGGTTCCAAACATTGATTACGTTTATAGTAAAATTATCTCCCACTTTCTTTGATTCTAAGAACAACCAAAACCAAAATAGAGCTAGGAAAAAACACTAACATTTAACTCACATTTGAGGAGGTGGCTTCACTCAGCATAACCCTTCTTGTGGCTAACAGAAAGATTGCCAGTTAGTACCCTAAGTGACACTGCAACCCTTTTTTGTGAAGGTTTCAATTTCTCCATTCCCTATTCTCCTGGTCATACAGTCTTCAGAGGTGAATTCTTATAAATCACAAACCCCAGAAGTTCAAACCAGTGATTTCAACCCTGCCTATATGCCATTAGCACCTTAGTGAACTCAAGGGAAGTTGGAAGTCCTTAGCGCTGTCCAGATCAGAAAGAGAAACAAAGAACCAGTCCAGCCATTTGTACTATTCTACATGTCATGAGAAATAATCAACTTCTAAGGATTTCCTACATCTTTTATACAGTCAGTGACTGATGATATATTATTTAACCCCAGGTTTTGGGGCCTTTTTTGCTATGCTGAATCCATACACCATGTGGATCCAAAATGTAATTGCAAAAAAGTTGCCTTTTATTCTTCTGAAAAGGGGATTTACAAATCTCAGAGTAGGAGGCCTTTCTTACCTGTAGTATTCAAAAATCTTCACCCTTTGGTCTTCCTCCAATTTGTTTCAAGTTGGCATGAGGGATAAAACAGGCATTAGCCCCATTTCAGAGCTTTGATCAGTTTGTAAATGAACTTCAAGACAGCTAATCATTCTCCAAGTGGGGAAGCTCAGCATCACCAGTGATGAATGCCTATATTTTGCAACAAGGTCTATTTCCATCTGCGCTGAGACTTCCTAACAGCACACGTGGCAACTTGTGCACCGCTGCATAATGAATTAGATTGGAGAAATTAAAAAGCTTTTCACTCCTCCTATACACAGAGTGGGCACAATGCCAGACCTGGGACAAAAAAAGGTGCCAAGTTTCCAGTTGTCATGAGTCACTACTGCTAAAAAAGAAAATGTGCACACATATACATATATATATGTATGTATATGTGTGGATGTACATAAAACGTACTCTGCACTTTCTCACTTTTATTCAAAGTGGCCAAATTCAGGACAGTTAATTCCTGTCTAAATCTACTTCTTGTCCAGTTTTGTATTCCACAGAAATGGGTCAATAGCACCTGTTTCCAAATCTACAAAGCAGCCATGGTATAATGCACATTGTCTACAATATCATGGGACTCATCTGATAAAATTACACCTGATACATCTGATAAAATTAATGGAAAGCAATGATTGCAGCATGACTAAGAATAGATGTAAATTTAATTCCAGTCACACTCACTTTTGCCTTTATAGATAGGTACATGGACAATTTCCTGTATTAAAGCCTAAATTCAAAGTGTTTGGGCATATCCCTGTAGTAAGGCTACTCTATGATGGGGGAACAAATTTAGCACTACATTAATCCTCAGCATGGGCCCAAGTATGCTTCACATTAAGAAGATAAGTTAGTCATTATATTCTGCCTAGAAAAGCACCATCACTGTGTTTGCTAAGGGATAATGGAGCAGGTAGGCAGCCTAGGTTTGACCTGCTTTGTGTCTATATCACACTGAACTGAACTACAATCACCCTAGGTCCTAGCGATGCATGTAATATAATCAGGACAAAGAGCTTGCTGTGCTTTAACGTGCTTGCCTGTCTGCATTTTGTCAGGCAGTCTAGCAGTAGCCTGTATATAACCCTGGGGATGTTTACACCATAAAATGCAGCTACCACCATGCAAGCCAGTGCTTCTAAATGATGCAGTGTAATACTTACATTAACATAGACTGATATTGGACTGTACTTTGGCTATGAAGGCTATCACTCAGCAAGACATTAGTTTAACTGAGTGCCACTTTTACATGGCTTTATAGCTTCCAGTCCCTGAAGCTTGCCCAAATGTTGCTAGCTTGGGGTATCTGTATAGGACAGTAGCACAGTACTGTGCAAGATAAATACACGCTTAATGCTGCTCTGAGTTTCACATCTGTAAAGCAATAAAATTCTTTGTCTATTTGGGACATTAAGTGATTAATTTAATCTAGATTTACATGCTGTAGCAGAACTCGGAATTTGAATATCATGTTCAGTTGTGGAAATATCAGTTTAGGCTCTCTGAAAATGATAACCACACCAAGCTCAAGGGAGTTCCACCTGGTTTACCCCACTGCGTGATGAGCATTAATTAAACTGCATGCAGATCTGGCAATGCCGTACAGCAGTTACCTTGAAAATGTGACAGCAATTTAATGGATTGCTACTTAAAAATAGCATGTGTCTCTCAATGTTTTGACCCAGCAGCAGTACAATGATTCCCTCAGATTAAACAGAATAAATATTTTCCTTTATTTCTGGCTGATAATGTCTCTTGAAGAACTGTAGTAAAATGAAACTTGAAAACTATGTGACAAAATACAGAGAAGGCAATTACTGGGCGAAGAAAGCTGCGCTTACAAAGTGAAGCAACCAGTGATTTTCAGCAACATACAGAACTCTCATAGCTGCAAAGCATCAACATAAACAAACAAACCCTGTTCTTTGTGAATTCAGAATGGTGCTCTAATTACACCACACCAATGAAGTCCATGACATTGTTGGAAACATAGACCAAAGAGACAAATGTTTTGCAGTCATTTTTTATACGCAGTAACCTTTGCTGTGAAAAAAAAAAGAAAAAAGAAAAGAGAAAATAGAAAAAAGAAAAAAAAAGAAAAAAGAAAAAAGAAAAGGAAAAAAAAAGAAAAAAGAAAAAAGAAAAAAGAAAAAAAAAGAAAGAAGAAAAAAGAAAAAAGAAAAAAGAAAAAAGAAAAAAGAAAAAAAAAAGAATGCTTCTAAGTAGGGTGAGAAGATGACAAGGAGGAGGGGGAGTGGATGGGTGGGACCCCAGACCGAGTGTCTCTTCCCTTTAGAATTTGTTGCATATGTCAGCATTCGACAAGCCAGCGGTATTGTTCAGGCTGCAGACCTTATTAATTACTGTTCAGTAGGTGGCAGATGATAGCGCCCACAACTGCAATTGTCATTGTGCCACCAATCATCCCATTACATACACTTGCCAAAGCAGCAGCCTTTATATGAAAAAAGCAAGCACAAGCAATGAGCAGACATCTGTGATGACCTACAGGGGCTGCCCTGGGGATCTGCTTCTCTTTGGATTCTCCACCTTGTGATTTTTGATGCCCTAAGAAGAGCAGCCCCTCCTACTCCACATTGTTCTTTAAACTAATGGATTTTACTCTCATCAGGGGGTGCCATACTCTGCTGACTGGCTGGATTGGCATGATAAGCTTTCGTTCACGTAAACCTGTACTGCTCATATAGCAAATTTTCCATAACACTGGAATCTAGAGGAGGAAGCCAAAGCAAATGGAAACTCTAAATACTATTGTTGAGTGAAGGTTTCCAATTTTTTGGCTGTGTAACTGGGATGTTTATTTTTAGAAATGAAAATATCGACTCCATACTGCCCCCCTCCTCCAAACGGATGGAAAAAGAAGTCATGCCAACCTATATTGATGAAAAACATGTTCCAATACTTTGGGGAAAAAGCTCAGGAACAGTTTATACAAAGGAAAATATTAGTCTTGTGTTTTCTGGCCAAGTCAGTGGCAGCTTGGGTTATCTGCAGCAAACATGCCAGTTAGACGTGCCCAGAGAAATGTCAGGCTTTTCCAGCCTGCTAACGCATAAACGTAATTCTGGTCAGTAATACTGAATTTTCACTTGTTTATGCCAGGATCTCTTTGCTTAGCCCTTCCACCTTCCACACAGCAAACAGTTTCTGCCAGTGATGCATTCTGATATAATTCTAGGATTAAGTCTAAATGCGATACCTGCTCCAAGCCAGCCTTCCACGCTGGAATGGAGTCTAACCGGACCTCATGAGCAAACATTATCATGACCTTGTTCAGCATGCTAGAGGAAATGTTCAAAGACAACCTGGAAACTGCAGCAGATGGTGCTAATTTTTTTGTGGTAACTGTTGTCCTTCTAGTTTCAGGAATGAATCTAATACAACATACTAATGAGGGCTCTGCTGCTCTGGTTTTGTGAGGATAGGCGTTTTGGAGATAAAGCACAAAGTCATATGATCGTGACTGCTGGGAGATTCCAGTTTTTGAATTCTTAACCAAACTCTGGTTATTTAGAGGTTCACCCATTACTTACAGACCAGATGGGATGAGGAATTAATTTGCATTGCCTGAAAGCTCATACCCTGGGAACTATTTGTTGTATTCACCTATTTTATTGCTAAGTTGTTCTTCCAGTTCTCAGCATGCTTTTCTGCTGTGTTCCAGGAACAATAAGAAAGTTCTCCCATTGCATACTCAACACATGAAAGTTTCCATGCTTGTAACCTAACCCCATAAAGCCTAGAAAAAGTCAAGCTGGTGTGGCCAATGATTTCCTTGAAATTTACATAGTGCTGCTTAGGTTCTGGTAAGCAGTTTCTTAACAACAAATTTCTTGTTTACTGTTCATGATGAACAACATCATATTCAAGTTAGTTCTTTGTCATAAGACACACACATGCTACTGCTGAAGTCTGCTTTTACTCTCCCAACACACCACCATGTCCAGAATCTTCTGTCGCTGAAACAGGACTGTGGGATAGCCTGTTTTTTCCAAGCAATACTGTTTCATGCAATACAGTTAGTCTCTTGTAATGACGGGTCATAAGAGGGCGAAGGATGAGAGAACAGTTTGTCAGTGCTGCCCCATTACAGCACACACCCTGAATACAATCCAATTTACACCTCCCCAACTCTTTGCTTCACTTTTAATTTGCTAAGAACAAACTTAAACTTCCAACTGGAACTGACTTCTCTTTCAGGACCCTTTTGTTCTGGCATCATTTTGATTTGCTTCAGAAGCACACACAACCCCTTTTACATACTGGGGGGGACAGTAACAGGACCCACCTGCTGTGGCTGTCTAGATAAATTTAAAAAAGAGCTATGCACCTCCTTAGTATTTACTAACTTGCCCTGTACCTCTGTGTATATGAACTTGAGCATTATACTGAGATCAACATGTAAAATGTTTAAAAACACAGGGATTTCACTAGTCTCCATAGAAAAGGAGGGCTGATCCATTTAAAAACATTATTCCTTCTCTTTCTTTGTATTGAAAAGTGTTTTTGGAAATCTGCGCATAGGAAAAAAACAGACCACAAGCAAGCCATCCAAGTGGATAGACTAGAAATAGTTTTGGCTTGTGAGCACAAGACGACACATAGCCCATCTTTAGGGGATATTATGCCAAGAGAAATGTGTTAAAAAACAAAGCAGAGTCACTGGGCTTTTATGCAGACAGACCATACCTCCTAATAAGCACAACCTGTAAAATCTATGAGGATTGCAGACCCCACAATGAAACAATAAAGGAGAGATTTCGTGTGATTCCTCTGGAGAGAGAATTGTTACTTATCTCAGAAACATATAAAGAAAAAATGTCAAGACATTTTAAGCAGGAACACGGAAATGCTAACAGCATCATAGCACTGGATGGAGGATAGAAACACAATAAGTAGGGCTTTTATTTCCCCCTGTAACTTGTTAAAACTATATCTAAACAATGGCAAACTAACCTTGATTGTTTTGGGTTTTTTTAAATGCCAGATGCCAAATATCAAAGACCTGATTTTTCATATCATGCTAGTGGAGTATGAAAATTTAAAAGCAGGTAAGAGGAGGAGAAAGATCATTAAGAAGGAATAGGCAGTGGGCTATGGAATCAGAGTAGTAGGGTATAAATTAGGAGGGATTCTGGAATATTTCTGTGACCGACCTATTTCCTAATACATACAAACTATTTGAAATTAACAGTCACCTCCACTGCAGCCAAAGGCTAGAGCAGTAGCGGAGTGCTCAGGTTTTTCAGATCTTCAGAGAGAACCAAACAACATATTCTGCCAGTCTTCTGTCTTCTACTTGAGAATTATTTTTTGGTATTTATTCTCCTGTAATGCTGAAGTGATGCACGATGTCTGTCTTTTCTGAGGGCAACACAGTCTACTTACGTTTAACTCTCATTCCAGTAAGAGCAAATACAATGCTGCTAAAGAATATAAATGTGTATCCCTTGAGAAGCCCAAACCTGACCTTTCTCTTAATCTTTTATTCTGTAATGCAGCCTCAAAGAAAGGTGGTACTGACTAGATGTTAGTTTGCCAGTCATAAAGTACTGACCAGCTCTATCCATGTATCATGGAACCTCTTACAGCCCAGTTGAAATGCTTTCATTAGTCTCCTAAATAATCTGAATCCATATATGTACATTGTACTAAGACAGCTTTTGAAGCCTTTTCTATCTTTAAAAATGAAAATTAAAAAATACATGGAGGTAGGTATATTTGAGAGTTTCATAGCTATTTTTAAATGAACTTTTAAAAAATTAGTAATGTAAAAAAATTGAAGTTACTAGGAAAATTAAGAAAAATAACACGGAAAGTATGAACTAGAATTTGAACAAGCTTTTCAAACAGCATGATACAGCTTTTCTCTCATTAAAGTGGATGTTGTTATGGTACTGTTGCACAATCTGGCACAACTGTAGGATTCACCACTTCGGCAGTCTCCAACCTGCGTGGTGGAATATCACGGCAAGGAAACAGATGGATACTGGCTGCCCAATATGCCAGTGGTGCCTCGCTCCAGTTCACACTTAGCTGTTTAACTCTCTTTAGAAAGCACAGTTTTGACCTTACTCCTCCCTTTGTGTTACTGTGCAGCTTAACAGGTTCTGCTGAGTATCTGACAGGAGAACAGAAAACACATTTTTAGACATCTAGCTCAATTTGCATTGTGTAGGGAGTCTGATCACCTAATTCAGGACTGTAATTCCATTTTATGACCTGGCATCTAAGTTAGATATCGTAACACTGAGTCTTAGCTGCATCATGGTTGGGATGCAGCTCAAAGTGTATCAGTTCTCTGTACAATGGGAATTTGTACAGTATTACATAGCATTATAGTATTACCTAACTTCATGTGGAAGAACAAAAGCATTAAAAATTGTGAGATGGCTATGCTGCAGAGGAATGGAGCTGTACAAATGCCTCCAAAAGGTGACAACCATATTGAAAAATGACTACTGATTTACCAGCATGTAAGGTATATGCTGGCAGAGCAGAAGGGGGAATTGTTTTTCCAGTGTCCCTGCTTTTCATTTCTCCACATCTCCTAGTACTTCCATTCACTGCTTTCAGTACAAAGTTCATTAACATCTGCCTGGAAATCTTTGTGGTTGTTGTTTCGCTGGTGTTCAAAAGCACTTTCCGTTCTTGTCAAATGGTTTACATAATTGCAGGCTGTCCTGGTTTTGGCTGGGATAGAGTTAATTTTCTTCCTAGTGCTGTGTTTTGGATTTAGTATGAAAAGAATGTTGATAAGACACTGATGTTTTTAGTTGTTGCTAAGTAGTCTGCTAGTCAAGGACTTTTCAGCTTCCCATGCTCTGCCAGGTGCACAAGAAGCTGGGAGGGAGCATAGCCGGGACAGCTAGCCCAACTGGCCAACAGGGTATTCCATACCATGTGACGTCATGCTCAATATATAAAGAGGAGGCGTGGTCCAGGAAGTAGCGATCGCTGCTTGGATATCGCTCAGCGGGTGGTGAGCAATTGCATTGTGCATCACTCATTCTGTATATCTATTATTATTATTATTATTATTATCATTATTTCCCCTTCCTTTTCTGTTTTATTAAACTGTCTTTATCTCAATCCACGAATTTTACTTTTTTTTCGATTCTCTCCCCCATCCCACTGAGGGGAGGGGGGAGTGAGCGAGCGGCTGTGTGGTGTTTGACTGCCTGCCGGGTTAAACCACAACACAGGCAGCCTGACATTCAAGTGGTAGAATATAACACACTCCTGCCATGGCTTCCTTTTTCATGCTCCTTCCTCCCAGCTTTGTTTTGCAAGCACTGATCTGTTTCACTTGCATCTGGGATTTCTTTCTTTATAAGCTATGGCTAACACATGTTGTTCTCCAACTGGGAACTGGACGTGTCTTTGCTAATGTCACTCAGATGCTGACTTACTCCTACATGAAGTTCTCCTGGATTTTTTCCAAAGCAGCATGGTTATCATCATTTCATGTTGCCTTCTACAAAGTCCTGGGTAGGTCCTCTGTTTGTAAAAGATAAACAGCTCCATGGACCTCAGTGAACTCATACATACTCAGCTAGAGAAAGTTGATAGCTGTTTTCCCATGTCTCACTTGCCTTCTCACTTTTCCCTGTAAGCTGCTGTTTGGTAAATCCAGTCAATATATGGGATGAAAACTGAAAAAGCATGGTTCTGCTTATTTATTCTAGAAAATGGGAGCATTAAGTTAAAAAAAAAAAAAAAATCACAATTACAGAGGAGAAGAAAATTAACCTGCCATCTTGCCATCCTTTCACCCTGTTTCATGAGATGTGAACTGGGGCTGTCAATGAAATTCAATGGCTTGTGACATAAATCTAAAGCGAGATTATTGTATGCAATGCATAGTCAGATGGCAGCATTCACTGCTGCGGGGGGCACAGAGCTAAGCACCGAGACAGGGGTTTTAAACGGCTAAACATAACCGCAGTGATGTGGTCTGAAAAAGAGGATAATCAAGTTTCATGCTTCAGGCCATGAGCTGATTATTTTCTAAACCCTGCAGGCTACCACACCCTCTACAGCACCCAGCCTTCTGCCAGGTGCTTTACGTAGGCTTCAGCCTGATTCTCCAGGGCCATAGTTGAAGAGAAGACAGTAATGTACAAAGAAGAAGGAGAATATACTGTGATCAGCCTTGGCATCCTCTTCCAATCCTGAGGACAAAATAGGTATGATGTTCTAAAGGTTGTTCACATTTTCTTCATGAAGCAACTTTGCTGGAAAACAACAGCGCTTGGAGGGGGGAAACCTCAAAATACGTGCAAGTGTGACTAACTTTTTTCTAATTTTATTTTTCTTCTCAATGTGAAATTTTGTTTTGAAATTTAATTTCTATGTACAAAGCTCAGGCATTTTAAAAGATCAAAGCGAAGCAATGTTTTTAAACTACTGAAACAACATTTCAAGAAAACCAATCTGATTTTTTTCTATTTCCACTAGCAATTTTCTAGATTTCACTTTTTCATTCCAGTAAGATGAGAAAATAATAGGAAATACCCAGTTTTCTTGTGGAATAGAAGAACAAAATTTCCTATTATTTCTGTACTTGGGAGAACACAAGTACAGCTAATCCCTTTACCTACTGGGAAGGTACAAGGAAACAGGACTAAGGCTTCAGTCTCAGTTTCTCAGCTACCAGCAGATCAGACTATCATACAGGGAGATGGAAGTAAAACGAGTGTAACACACTCTACATCGACAGAGGAAACATTGCTCCTGGATTTCAGTGGGATTCTTGAAAATCAGTATTTTTGTGAAAGAGTTGAGTAAAAAAAAATTCTTCAGTCAAATATAGACTGAAGAATATTGACTTTCAATCAGCCCTAGAAAGATGGCAGCATTCCTGCTGAGGGTCTTGACTCACAAACATACAGACAGGTTAAAATAAAAGCCAGAGTTGTCCAATTTATTTGTTTCTCAGACATACGTAATGCATGGACAGCTAAGCTGATAGAAATGAGCATCCTGAACCACTACAACTTATAGCTTGGTATATCAAGGAAACCAACAGAGATTTTGGTTTTCCTCAGTATATCACACTAACTTGCAACAACACAGGACATGTTTCAGGATCAGCTAAGCTACTCATAGAGTGGTGTAAGGACTCTCCAAGGGGTAAGGAATCTCCAAGGGAGAGAAGTGAAGCAGACAGAAGCAGGTGATAATCTCTGTAGCCTACGTCTATGAGTCAGAACACCATGTACTTTGCTATAGGTCACTGAGAAGAAGGATCTGGTAGACCTGCGACACAAATTCTGCTCTTCTGGGTACCAACTCATTGCTTTACAAAGCCAACTTCCTTCTATTAACCTTAAAATATAAAAGTTTTGTCCAACAGCCTCTCTCATTTCCCATGGAAAAAAACAAACAAAAAAAAAACCAAAAACCCAAACCACAACAGAAACAAATCTAAGTCCATATAACTGCTAAAGGAGATAAGAGTAGTAAGTGATTTTTTACAAGAACTGGACTGTCATAAAGATGCTAGCTGCTGACATGCAATGTCAGAGCAAGGCTTGCAGGCTTTTCCATGGCAAGCATTAGTAAGCACCAGAGAAACAAAAGGAGGTTGTTTTTAATATTTGGAATATTTCTCAGATTCTGTACTGAATCACTTTGAACTTCAGAGGCAGCAACCTCTTGCTAGGTTTCAACCGTGATCAAAACAAGCTAAATGGCACATTGTGAGCAGCTTCCATTTCGAAGCATTGAAGGTTTTGCACCATGAATTTAATTCTGCTTCAGTAAATCTAGTAAAACTAGAACATCTTGTAAAAGTTGCAGAGAAGAGAAGCCTGTCATTCAGTCTCACATTCCTCCTGCACTGCCCTCCAAGTCCCTAATTGTGTCCTATCCCCACAGTCCATCACAAACAATGTCTCCACAGCCTCCCAGCCTCTGCAGGAACAAGGAGCTTGAGTCCAACTCTCATGGACTCCAGCAGAGGTTGGAGAGGTTCAAATATGGGTCTAGCTGTCAGTGAGTTCTATTTCACATATTTAAAACTTTTATTGACATTTAATCACTACTGAGGTGAACAGAGCTAATTTATTTCCCCTAAAGCCTCTTCTGGGTAAAGTCAGAATTTCCAAAATTTTTGTTGTTTGGACAAGAGACGTGGCAAATTGCATGATCCTTCTCATCATTATGTGCCAGGAAAAGATCTTGGTGAGAGAAAGGAAAGGAGACATCTGTGGTAAACATGGTTTGGAACAAGCTTCCGCTAAGAGTCTCTGGCAACAGATGAGAGCCTTCCACCACAATATCATTATTTCCAGTTAGCAAATTCAGATTTCATGACTGCTCTCAAGAGACCACTGTCCTGCTACCATGAATCACCAGCATCACTGAATGACCTTCTGCAAGTCCAACAGCAAGTCTGTTCCTTGCATTCAAGCAGAAAATAAAGCTTCATTAGCCACTCTCCATGTCAAAACCAGTAGCACAAGAAGTGCAAGGCTTATTACCCATTTATTTGTTGCAAGGACCACAAAAGCGTAACTTCATTCCTCCTCCCTCTCTAACATTAATTTTTCTCCTTTAAATATTATCTGTACTACATTAGGAGCCCATAGTTCCAGTTGAGATCATTGTCACATTGCAGTAAATGGTCTGTAAATGCACACAGTAAATCTTCACTGTAGACTTAACTCAGACTTCTATTCTCAGTTGCCCCACACTGGACTTGTGTCTGCGCAGCAATGTTGTGGAATCCTGTAAGCTAACAGGCCTAACTGAGGCTCCCTGATTGATTAGGAAGGTCCCAGAGGGGATCTGTGAGCTGCACATAATTTGGACCGTCAGCTAGTTGGAGCTGGTATGGAAACTCAGTTGCTCTGGAGATCAAATCAGAAGACTGCATTGCATATTCACACAGCTCTTTCTGCAAGGAATCCCCTCTTTCATCTCTCTCTCTCTCTCAACCTCTCAGACTCCCTATTCCTTTTCTTCTCATGCAGAGTCTTTATTTCTTGTGTCCTTTTCCCTCCTCCCACTTAAAGACTTTCCCCTCCTCCCCATTGTCTGTCTTCTCTCCTAAACTTCTTTAGCAACAGCCTTTTTCCTCTCTTCCCGCTCCAGCTCTGCACTGACAGCTCACATCTGTTTTTTTCAAAGCCTCATTAGTTGCTGGGGTTGCAACCATCTTTTCTGTCTTTTTCCTCTCACACACTCATTACAGATGTCTTGCTCTGTCCAAGAATCCTTGGTGAAATCTCTGTGCTTCCCCCCTCATTCTGGGTCTGTTCTGCCCTGGGCCCAGTGATCCTGCTTGAGTGATGGGGAGCTGCTGCTGTATCCACTCTCTTCCTCCCTCAGAAGTTGTGTTTGGGAAGGGATCTCTAACTACCGATTGCCAGGCTGGAAGAGGAACCAGTACAGCTGCCCTCCTTACACTCTTTCTCCTTCTATGCTCTGCACTTGAGGGGCCATTTCCTGCAAAACTGATTTGGAACTATTTGTAAATGAGGCCCAGAGGTATATGCGATACTTTTCACCTAGACAGACTAAAAGGTGAGGAACACAGGATGTCCCAACTTTTAGATACATGCCTATATTCAGCTCCTTCCAGAACTGACACAAGGAGCTGGCATCATGCTTAGTTCTCAATCCCCACAGAACCTCTGCTGATGGAAAGACACATAGCAAGGCAGCCACATGGTTTTTGTTTATTTCTCTTTTATCAGTCTCTGTCATGAACCTCTCCCACCCCACAAACAATTGAAGTCACAGAATTTCATCTAAGGCTTTCCATCCCTTCTTTTCAAAGGCTCTGCTCTCTCAACACTCTCCAACACATCTGCAGACTGAGGTTCCCCTGGGTCAGCTGCCAGTCTGCGTAAGTACAGGCCTATCGTAAGCCTAGTATTATTAACTGATGGCAGTTGTGGTAGGGTAGCAGGAAGAGAGTAATCTGGCTTCTCTGCTTGCTAGAGACCCAGCCAGAAAGCATAAGACAAGGTCTATTCTGTAACAACATTTTGGATAATCTTTAAAAAGTGATCAGCTTTGAGTCAGGAAAACTAAAATCAGTTTTTTGAGTCTGTTCTGCAAAAAGTACAGACTATTTCATTTTGTTGAACTGCCTCAAAACATTTCAAAGCATTTATCTGCAGCCATATGGTTATATGTATCTTTTTATTCCAGATCCCATTTTCTGTGTAATTTCAACAGAGTATTTCAGATAAGATCAGGCAGAGAAAAACATGAAATGTTTTCATTTCCGAATGCTGAAATGTTTTGATTGAAACAATGACAGTTCCAATTTTTTTTTTTTCAGAATTATCATAATGTAGTGTATTTTTTTTCAGCTTTTTATTTCACTTTGCAATGAAATTAAATTATAACCTTTTCAGCTAGTTTTTATAACAAGGCATTGTGACTAAAGGGAGGGAATAATCAGACCCAGGACACATTTCCTCTCTCTTTTGTTTTTAAGTCCTTCTATAAATTTGACCAAGAAGATTCACATTATGGGTTAAAGACAGTTTTAAAATTAATGTCTATTTTTATATTGCAGAGAATTACTATGCTGATTAGGTAAAGTATAAACTCCTGTCTGCATATTTTTTCAGTGAATGCTCTTGAAAATCCAGTCGTATTAAAGCAACAGAAGGGTTAGGGTTTGGGTTTTTTAATGGACTAAGCCAATACTTGTCATCAACGTTTTAGCACTGAGGCACCAGATTGGGTTGTTGTGGACCTGCTTTTTCTCAAAATCATATTCACTAATGCTTCTGAGCAGTCTACAGTCATTAGGACTTATCCTCATACTATCCCTGTTTGCCAAGGGAATACTGAACCCATCCCAGAGACGTGAAGCAATCAGCCTATCGTCAGAAATTGCATTTCTGTTCTTTGGAATGCAAGGCCAGACTCCATTCATAATTCTTTCCTTTCTATTTTGAACAGGTTTCAGCTTCCAAAATTCTTTATCTCACATATTTTACCCACATTTAAAAATAAAATTTAGAAATCTCTTCCATATGTAGGTGAAAACATTTGTCTGCTTTTTGTTGACTATTGTTAGTTAAAGCATTGAGATACTGAGATTTTCTTGTATAAGAGAACGATCACGGTGACTTGTGCCACCCCTGTCAACAGCTGGGATATGGTGCAAGTGGAAAGACAAGAAGTCCTCCCCTTACCTGTTCACCATCTCACCTGGCCTTGAAAACACCTATTTTGCTCTTTGAAAGTAGCTCATAAATATGCTGTTGGCAAAGAACTTGAAGCACAGGTTGTTATAGGCGAGACTTCTGACGTAGCTGCAGTAGAGGGAGCTGTTTTACCGGCTAAGGAGGAGAGAGGAGGTTGGAATTCCTATCTTGATAGATACAAAGGAGCATTTTCAGAATGAAATACATCAATTATTCCCTTTGACAGCTGCATCATTCTATTGTTCTAGACTATCTGGACTACTAGTATCTGTAGGCTGTTATTAAGCACTGATTTCTGTTGCATATTAACTCCTTACTCTTTCACCAGTACAAATACAGTGAGATAATGGAGTAAGAAAAAGTGTTTTTCTCTCTTAGTGCTCTACCCTGCAAGTGAATCCTGTAACATCCGAGCACCTGATATTCTAGATACCAGCTGTCAGATATCAACCTAGAGGTGCTCATCACCTCTGAAGGATGGAACAGCTACACAATGAGACTGTGCTACACAATAAGACCAGGTTCTGCAGGTGTTTCCCTGACCACGGGATGTCTTTCTGCAGGCAAGGACCTGTGCTTTGTGGAAAGCTGCAAAGAAATCTAAATATGTTGCAAGCACAAACATTTTATAGTTATATAGGAAGGGAGGTTATGTAACCAGCTACTGCACATAGGCAGCTCAGAGATCACTGCTACTATAGCAGCATACTTCCCCAGCTGATCACCCTTTAACTTAAAGGCTACATGTTTGGCCAAATGAACTTTGTTTTGCTCTTAGGACTGCGATCTACTAACATCCCTAGCAATGTAAGAAAGCAGAAAGAGGGTGACACAGAAAGGGCTTGCAAGGAGCTCCTCCTTGGTCAATTGCATTTGATCCACAAAAGCAACAAGGTGAGTGAACTTCAGTATATAAAAGAGAGGAAATGCTTCCAGTATCAAAGTTCTACGTGGGATCCTTTATCTTCTGTTTCTCTGATGTACTAGTTTTATTTGGATTCCTTACTTCTTCAGCTGGAGAAATAAACAAAGTGGAAAAGTCTCTTGTGGAAACTGGAAAACAGAATATCTTGCCATTCCTTTCAAAGAATGTTTTAAAACTTATCTTCAGTATCGGACAGCGAGCTTGCAGTCAGTGAGATTCCACAGCCCACCTGTATCCTGGCCTTCCTAAAGTGGGATGCTGTAGAGATGAGGGGTCCCTCTCCTTTCCTTACAGGAAATGCCAGAAGCTAAGCTCTGAAGGATGGCACTCAGCCTAAAGAATATGTAGGTATACAGAATACTGTGTAGACACAGAGATCCACATAAATGTACTATTGTGCATGTTTGGGAATGCATGACCTAAGTCTCTATAGAGGTGGTATCTGGTCATTTCAGACATGGTGAAAGAAAAATAACACCATGTGAATCGATGCTTCCACTGATAAACTGAAGGACAAGGTGTTACCTGTGGCCCACAGGTGTTTGGGTATACCCTGAAAATTGCTTTCAGAGATTATGCCAGGTAGAAAGTTTACAATTTATAGTGCTCCATCTGGTTCTTGACCCAGCCTGAGATTGTTCCAGCTCAGATACTTTTGAAAGAGTCTGAGGACCTCAATTTAGCAAGGCTTTTTACATAGTACTGTGATAAAAACCTAGTCCAATAGCGATAGGGGCTTCTTTGGTAAACTAGAGTAGATTAGGTACCAGAAAAGCAAAGTGTATGATGTGCCTTACTCACCAGACAGGCGGGGATTGGCCTTTATCCACCATCTACATATACTGTATACGTAAAATCAGAGGCCAGTGGATTTTGCTGCAAGCAGTATGTTAAGAACAATAGCCCTATCCTGATCCATTCATATGTAGCACATTTGATGCTATTAAACTGTGATATCATCAGTTGATAAAAACCAACTCTTGGATAAAAAGCAGTGGGATCAAGCCAGGATAGAAGCAAAATAGAAAAAGACTTGGGGAATAGCTAGAGAGACATTCCTCTCTGTTGAAGTATTGACACTTCAGCATCCTCTTGGTCTCCTCTCCTGTTTCTGGGCACTAAAACAGTACCAATGGCCAAGAATTCTTTTTATATATCACGAGCTGGCTGGTAGGGTATACCTTTCTTCCTGGAACCAGTCATAGCACAATAATCCAGGATTTTGTCTGCACTGCTGCAATACATCTACCTGTGACCAACTGCATATGGGCCACCCAGGAGCTCCAGCTGAATCAACAACACATAGCAACTTGCCTCTTTCATGGTAAGGGAAAGACAGATGACAACACATTGCACTGGGGCTTCTTGCTATATATTGGTACAACATGGACCCGCTTAAAGGCCCTGACATTGATCTTAAAGGGTTCAATAGGTAAGCTATTTACTGACAGCTAATGATAACAGCTATCAGTGAAAACAGAGGGAAATGCAGGGGGAAATAAGAGCTAAACCAGGAATCTAGTGTTTATCGTGTGGTTTTCTTAGAGGTCAGGAGGGTCCAAAGATGTTATGCTCTGTTCTGTGATGAACTGGAATCACGTGAAAATTTTAGGTCAGGGATCCTATTAACAACTACAGAGAGATATGTGAAGGGACTTCTGTTAACAAGACCAAATTTGACAATTTAAATTCAGCAATATGTTTAGTCTGAAATAGGTATGGATGAAAAAAAATTCAAGACATTTGAAACATTTTGGATTTGATTTAAAAAAAACTAATAGTTTTCTTATTTTTCACTTTTGAAAGTGTTACTTTTCAAAATGACCTTAAGGGTTACATACTTTCAGCCAAATTAAGACATTTCAAACAAACAAATATTATTTGCACCACTTTACTGCATGGCCTCTGGGCAGTGGATGTTCAGAATGTGGTTTGCTTCTCTCCCCACCCTTCCTGACCTGCTCCCTCAGTCTATGGCATTTCCCTCCCTTGATGTGAACATGGTGCCAGAAATCCATGTGCTTCCTGCTTCTTGCCACCTACAAAAAAGGTAAACCACAGAATCCCCCACATGCACAAAATTAATACAAAATAAATTTTGTTGATCACATATTTTTCTAATAGCTTTTTGGCTTAGTTGCTTTGGGCAGAATTATGAAACAAAAAGGACAGACCCAAGCTGAAATGACTAATTACTGGGCTGTACAGCCTGATTCCCATCTCAGGCTGGTGTAAATCTGGAGTGACTTCAGTGGAGTCCAAGAACCAATTCCAGGGACACTAGACATAGGCAGCTGGTGAAGTACAATGATGCACTTATGGCTTTGGGCAGCCTGACTCCTCCTCTCCTTGAGCTAAAAGAAAACAGAAAAGCTGGGCAGGCTGTACACAGTTTCCTAGCAGTTACCTACATTATTAAGATGCTGTTCAAAGATAACAAATCACTAGCCAGAGGTGTTCCAGTTTGACAAACATCAGAGAACTCAGGAGATGAAGATGATAAACTAGATACTTCATTTAGCTCCCCTGTAAAACACCTGAAGAAGCCTCACACAATGAAACCTTCCTGACCTTTTTCAAAGGACTGCTGTATAGCCAAATAGCTCTTCCTTTCTAATCCAAGCCCGTGCTGTCTCATTTGGCAACTGACATCCTACTGATATTTAGAGGCCAGTAATCCCAACCCTCACTCAGTTTCTAAGATATTTACACATTTACATGGTATAATAATTCCTCTCCAGATCAGTGAGAATTTCTACCTGTAGATGCCCTTCTCTCACCCTTCACAATATTCTTTAAAGCCAGCTTCTCAGTGTATTTTTTAAAATTATTATTATTTTGATCATGTGCAGCCTGGAACAGAGGTTCAAGTTTCACAGAACATTTACAGGCATTATTTAAATCAATCTCTGTTCAGCAAAACATGTCAACATATGCTTAATTGTAAGTATTCACTCAAAACCTCTGCAGAGCACAAAAGGACTGCTGGAATGGGGCCTGCCTCCAGTACTGTTCGTACAGTCTCTGTGATACGGACATTTCTAGTGCAGTTCCTGGTTATTCAGGGTGATTCATTTCACACCAGAGCTTTACTGTTAATACTCCAGCCCTCCACAAGAGATAAACATCAGCTGTGCCATCTAGATTTAAGGCAACATTTTAAAAGAAGCAGCAAGTCAGAACATACCCTTGTAGAGCTTTGTGTACCAGTTCTTCTTTTAGTCTTAGCTGGATTTTCAGCTCTAACTGAGGCACAGCCAGTGAATGCTGCCCTTTTGCCAACCTTTCTGTTGGCATCACAGCAAGAGTGTTAAGCCTCTGACACTTTGCAGTGCCACACACACATTGCAAATGCATGAAGTGAAACAAGTCACTCCCAGCCAGACATGTACATAGAGTTCTGTAAAGTGCATGGTCTGATATCTGGTACCTGATGAAGTACAGGGCTTGGGGGCTTACTGGTGTGTCAACTTTACATGATGCACAGCTTGAAATGATTTTTCCTCCTAGCAAAGCCTTGCTTCTTTGAGCAAGTAGTCCTACCAATTTGCAATAATACTGGTGAACTCAAAATATATTTCAATATGATTTTCTGGAATGGGAAGAAAGACACTCAGGCCAGCCTTTTGCATCGCACTCAGATTTTATATTAGCCTTTGTCACCTGTATGTGAAAAAGATTGTGTATATGCAGTTTCATTCTTGTATAAAATTGCACCCTTGGGGAAATGAAAATTAAGTTCCAGCATTCCTAAGAAATAATTTGCATGTATAATTCCCATGAAGACCCGTGGGTTCTAGTAATCTTAAGTATCTCATTATCTAAGCCTGAATCTCTAATAAATTAAACTTACAACAAAACCATTTAATCAGTCCCAATAATATTATCTGTATTTTAAACATCAGTTATTATCTGGTCTATAATTCTGTTTGTATGCACAGATAAACAGTGTATTCTGTCAGGCAGCATGTAGCCTAGTAGATCCTAATTAATCACAGACCAAGAGATAAGCAGGATAGAATCACTGCAAAATCTCCATCTTGGAAGCAGCTTTTTGCTGCACTCAGTTTTAGAAAAAAGTTGCTGACAATGTTTCATCTTTAATCAGTGCTTAGAAGACACCTCTGCCCCAAGTCTTAAGTCATGCATAATTCTGGTTGCTACCAACTAGACATATTTTGTGTGTGGAATTTTAACTTTATGATTCTTACATGCTTCTCAGGCTGGAGTTCTGAAGAGACAGAACTGATAACTTTCATTAATAATCAGATAAAGTTTAAAAGATCCTACTGATCATTAGGAAGATGGTTTAAGCACTCTCTCTTTCCAAATGTGTGTTTTATAATCCATTGCAAATTTAAAAATCAGATTGAAATAACTTTAATGCCAGTGGAAAATTTCATGAACAGTTTGTCCTTTCAACTCACTGCTGCCACTTCCATGCTTAACTCCCAGCTCTCCCACAACCTCCCATACAATCTCAATCCTGACAACTTCCATTCACCCTCCAGCCCCATATCACTGTTAGTGGAGGGAACCAATGATAAAATATAACCTCTCCAAACATACCTTGAGTTCACTGATAGTAGCATCTGTTGAATCCTTACCCTCCTGGAGACACTGAGCAAGAGTTTGCCTTTGTTGCTGCCATCTCTTTAGGAGAGGAATCACTGTGTGCACACATTGCATCTTTCTATGTCCAGTACCAACTACATGCCTGCAGTGATTTCTGGAAAAGCTAACCTTCAGAGATCAGCTCCCTGACCTTGAGAGGTGGTACCATTTCAGGTTCAATCTTGCATTTGGAAATTCTTGCAACTGAAATAAACAAATAAACAAATAAACAAATAATCCCAAATCCATGTAGGACTTTGGATTTATCACCTTAGTAAAAGTTGCAGCTGTTCAAAACTTCTCCAATCTTGAAGTGATCTGTAGATCCATAGCTATGGAGAGGCTTGAGCAGCTATATAAAAGTGGAGCTCAGTGGCACCAGCAGCTATGAAAGTGTGGATTTCCTGAGATGCAAAAGACAGCACATCCCCTGACACCAGGGTTACTTTGATTTTTCAAATGTTCACAGCTGACAATACTGTCAGATGGCCAGGACATGGGGAAATGTCCCCAGCAGGGGCAATCCAGAATGCATCAGCTGCTATGTGTGGTCCTTTAAGGATTTTTTCATTTGCCGGGGAAGAAGCAGCAAATAGAAGGCAGTGGTGAAGAAAACAGTAGTGACTTACTGCTTACATGCAGATTCCAACAAACAATAATGAGGTGCGTCTGGTCCAAGAATGTAAGGGGACCAAAGAAAGGGAAAGATACCCATCCTGGGATGCACTGCCATGATTTTAAGGAATTCTGCTCACAATATATCTGCAAAGGAGGTGAAAAACACAATTCGGACTTGACGAAGCTGGATTGGTTAAAGTTAAAAACTACTCCGAGGCAGAACTAAGAAGCACAGGAAACCCTATTTGCTTACATGAATAGTTGTATAATAAATATAACAAACATGTTGTCGTGGTTTAACCCCAGCCAGCAACTAAGCACCACACAGCCGCTCGCTCACTCCCCCCAGGTGGGATGGGGGAGAGAATCGGAAGGGTAAAAGTGAGAAAACTCGTGGGTTGAGAGAAAGACAGTTTAATAGGTAAAGCAAAAGCCACGCATGCAAGCAAAGCAAAACAAGGAATTCCTTCACTACTTCCCATCGGCAGGCAGGTGTTCAGCCATCTCCAGGAAAGCAGGGCTCCATCACGCGTAACGGTTACTTGGGAGGACAAACGCCATCA